>JAUUEG010112298.1:0-10875 GCA_032361445.1 Panulirus gracilis | reverse complement strand
TTTTTGAATATTAGACTCATGAAATTGTTGATTATGTCATGTACATAACTTATGCAGTATGTGTGGAAGTAAGGTTCTTAACATGACTGACACATCTGTAACTTAGCTCAGGGATGTACAGATGATTTATATTTGTATTGCTTGTTTATCACAGTTAACGTAAATGTAACAGACTTTTTCGTATTTTTTTATCCACATGCTTTAGGTCACCAAGGATGCAGTATTCTGTACTATCAACACATATAACTTGTATATTCTGATATTTCTTATTCTGCAGGCTTTGTATGTGTTAAATTAGTCAAGTAGTTCCTCATTAGAGTATGAAAACAGTTGCTTCAGCAAACTCAGGACTGAACAAATGTGGCACTCACAGTTTAGTTAACTAACTATAAAAGTAAGTGGCAAATATTGAAGATCATTCTGTAGTGTTAGTGCATCCTGTCGCTTTGAATAAAATACATATTTGGTTAGGTAGCTATGTTAGTAGCTGGTCATAACGTAATTATCTCTACTTACATGATGTTATTTCTCTCTAGGATAATGTTTATCAAATATTACTTGGCAGTATTGATTTTCATGTGATTTCTACTTCAATCTTAATTTGCAGAAAAATGGTAGTGCTTACAATTATTTCTTGAATAATTATTATGAATTCATCAGATCTATAATCACAGTATGATAAAAGAAGCTGGAAATTAAAAGTTGATGGGTTTATATTTTGATCTTAAGTACTGACAGCAGAGTGAGAGGGGCAAGATAATACATACTTTTACTTTATACCAGATTTTATTGTCACTTCACATGGAAAATATAAGTTCAAAAACTTCTTCATTTGATTTTTTCATTTGCAGGGTTTCTTGTTCATGTAGAAATGTAACAGACCTCTTAATTTTAAAACTCATTTTCAGTGGAAACAGGAATAAATGTGTGAAATTGTACTGACCCTTTTTCTCAACCCAAATCAACCTATACCACAATACCCATGGATTATCTTCCTTTGCTGACTTGTCACTGTATTAGTATCTTCAACATACCATAGAATGCACCACTTATCAATTGTTATTGACCTCTTACTGTGTATTTCATATCTTTTAGTCCCATCTGACTCTGATCATTTTGTGATTTTTTTTCATTTGTTGCCTTTACTTCCTGTGTGGTGTTATTCTAAACTCTCTTTTTTATGTGATGATCGAGAAAGGGGCACAGAAATAGTCGTCACACATTAATGCTTTTGTGATATGTACAAGGGTGTGCAGTGATTAGACGAGATACTTAGGCAATATTGTCAATACTGGTGCAGGAAGAGGAGACATGAGAAAGGAGTCCCAAGGTGCTGCTACAGAAGCAAATAGTTTTATGATTTTGTAGGACTGCTGCAGGGGGTTGGAGACATTGCTGAGGTACTGTGATTGTCTTGCAGGAGGGTGAGTAGGACTACTGAAATCCACTGGATGGTGCTAGTGGAGGATGGAGGCATTACCAAGGTCATTTGGTTGTGCTGCAGAAGGGAGGAGGCATTGCCATTGTTCCATGGTGCTGCTGTAGGAGTAGAGGCATTGCCATAGCCCAGTTGTGCTGCTGTAGGAAGGGAAAGGCATTGCCATGGGCCTTTGGTGCAAGTGTGGGAGGGTAGCCATGGTTCTGTGGAGCTGCTGTAGAAGGGTAGAGGCATTGCTATGGTTGTTCCATCCTTGAACTGTAAGAGAAAGGAAGCATTGATGGGGTCCCATTGTTGTACTGCATGAGAGAAGTGTTGTCTTGGTCCTGTAATGCTACTGCAGGAGGGTAGAGGCATTCCCTAAACAGCCCCATGCGTGTAATACTCTGAGGATGTTGTAGGAGAAGGTCCAAGGCCCCATGGTCATGCTGGTGGGAGGAGGAAGCAAGGCCAAATTTTCATAGTTATGCTGAAGGAGGTTAGCCGAAGTTCCATAGGTATGTTTCAAAAAGGAAGAAGTGGTGCTGAGGTTCTGTGGCTGTGTTGCAGGAGGGATGGGTTATTGAAGAGTTCTCTTAGTGCTACTGCTGCGCGAGTTATTGGCAGTTGCTGGGGCTCCATGGTGTGCTCTAGTAGGGATGAGGCATGGGGCCAAACTCTTATAATGGCTTGGGATGTGTTCAGAAGGAAGTGTCTACCTTGATGTCTGTTGTTTTTGATATATTGATGGTGTGAAGTGTTTAGGCCTTTTGGGATACCCATTTTCAATATGAAATAGAACTAGGTTAGAAGGGCTGTGGAGCAACCCTTAAGTTGTGCCAGGCATGCAATTTATTCACACTTTGGGGTATGAATGATGACCACAGGCAAGGAGTGTGAAGGAACATTAGGAAAAAGATTCCTGGAAGTACCCAGACCTTTCATGCTATGCTGTAAACACCAGTGTTTCTGGCATCATGGGAACTCTACATCGACAATGACTCCAAATATTAAGTGGAGTTATGGGGAAGTGCAACACCACTTTCTCCCCAGACAGTGCACTCCTGCTGTTGCTACACTTTCCTTAACTGCAGCCCTGTGAACTATTTATTCAAGTTACCCTCTGGTTTTGCATGTACTATGGCCGCTTCACCTGTTTGTGCATACATACATATTCGTAGAAAGGACATTGCCAGACACCAGATAAAAAATAGAGCAAGAAGTAAATTTCTAACATCAAATATGCACGACAGTTATCTACTTATAATTTATATTATAAATCTCTATTGGTTTAAATCTTCTCTATTGGGTTTCAGTATAGGTAAACCGTACTTTCACATAAGGCAAATAAAAAGTTTATTTTAATTAAAATTATATGCTGTGCAACGAGACCTAAATACCACCTTGGTCGTCAGTAGATTAGTTACAGGTACCGTGGCAAGTACAGAAACTTGTAAATATATCTAGCCATATGACCTTTGACAGGGACCTCAGCAAAGGCTCTCCCTTCATGTTGCACCGATGTGGGAAATCGGCACCGCCTCCTTCTTGCAGCACAGCCATGGACCTCGGTAACGCCTTCTCCCTCCTGTGGCTCATGTACGAACTCAGCATCACTTATTGCTGCATCACAATCACGAAATGGACAGTCTCCTTTTTCACTGCGGTACCTTGAATTTGTCTCTTGCCTTCTTTGGTTGTGCATCAGCCGCAGCATCTCGCCCATGAGCCATTTCCCTTGTAACAATTACTACGGCATTGGTCTGGTAACGATATTTCATTTCTCTTCCATCCTTCCCATTCCGAGGGAAGGTAGACAAACATTCCTGAAAACAATTGCACTATAGAATACAAAACTAAATGGGATAGCATTATTTTCACGAAGATAAAAGTGTGAACTTATGATTCAAGCCACACTCCATATTACATTTATATACGTTTTTTGATAAATTTCTTTCGAAATGATGCTATCCATCGTAAGCCAAAATGTTGCAGTGCTTAACACTGTGATTCAGGTTAAACTCAGTTTTACTTTATTAGAAGATTACTTGGCAAACGTACTTTCCTCTTCGCATCATCCTTGCCAAATGATACATGAAGCGCTCATGTGATGGAGTGGGACATAAGGAAAAAGTAAAAGAGTGATGGATCAAGTAAAATATGAGTGATGTATATATTTACTCCAGAAAGTCTTTGACTGAATTGAATACACAGTGAGATATGATTACATGAAGCCACATGTCAACAAATGAAAGCATCTGTCTCTTCATAAACAGTGAGGAACCTGAAACTTTTCATTGAAATTCTTTATTCAGGAGAGAGAACAAATAGGATGTTCGACTACTTTCTTGAAGCATCTTTGGAAAGAACTTTTAGTCTATATATATTAATTTGTTTAGGTATTATTTTTTCATTTCTGAGTTTTTTTTTTGTTTTGTCTGTTCTGCCCATGACGTCACGGCGGTGGCGAGCAGACGTGTAAATAAACAAACGCGATGGAGGGGCGGCTCTTGTCCCCAGTGGAGAAGACCATTCGTAAAATTCGGAAGAAATTACGACAAATTGAGCACTTAAATCTTGTGGACAGAGAACTGAATGAAGAGGAACTCTCAAAGGTAAGATACGTTTTGTGTCTGCTTTTTTTTTTAGTTCAAATACAACTTTGTAATAAGTTTTGAAAAAGTTTAATTTTCTTTATGGAAACCTGCTACTTCCATGAACATGAATTATGCGTGCCAATTGCATGAATTATGCATGCCAATTGTTTTTTTTCTGTATTTCCCCAAATGGTGAGATTTTCAAACCTGCTGCACAAATAAGATAAGTCATTAGAAACATCTCATATGTTTCTGAAGGTTGTTTTAGGACCAGATAACAGAAGTAGACGTTATCATCCTTATTTTCTCAAGATTGTTATATGTCTAGGATATTTCATGATGGGCATCTGGATGATTTATCAGTTCCACTCCCATAATCTTTAATGGATTTGGAAAATGAGTGATTTTTTGCAGTATATGACAATTGCAAAGATGATAATGACGAGGGTTAATAAGATCAAGGAAAGTGACCACTGGTGTCAGTAAATGTGAAAGTAGATAATACGTCTGTTAGAAATATATGAAAATTATGGAATTATCTACATATTAGGGAAGAGTCTTTTTTAAAGGTAGTACTTGAGTGTAATAAAGGTAGTACTTGAGTGTTTCTTAATAGAAAGAAGAGTTGAAGTCATCGTAGGAACCTTGCTGTTGGAATGTGAAGGAAACCTACACCTAGGAATTCTCATTTTAGCTCTTTTGTGTGCATATAACCCATAAGGTTTCCAGATCAAGTGTAGAAGTGAAATTAGTTGATTGAAATTATATGTTGTATTATTCAGAGGTTAAAATTATGAAAAAAGGTGGATTGGATAGGAAAGTCATGAGTGTGTTGCCTAAATGAAAATATGCTTATGATATGTGCATTACATGCAAGATGGCAGAGGGGTTAGTGGAGATTTATGAAATCACAATTATGATCTGGAGAGGGAAAAATAGGCAACACAAGATGTGGATAGATAAACTGAAATAGATAGATTCCACCAGAGAAGTTTTTTGTCCGTGTACTGCGGATATGGAACTCAAATATACGTGGTAGAGAATATTAATACTGTGCCTTCATTTAATCAGTGCATATGTAAGTATCTATAGTGAATCAGCTTTGTATACATGAAGCATAATTAGGTGTAGAAGTCTTGATTTAATGTATTTCACATTACGTAAGAAAATATTTCTGATTTCATGACATTTCTCTTTGATTTATTTGTTTAATTAGTTTGTGTAATTACCAGTTATTTCCCATTCATTATTTCTAACTTGTTTTTATTGATGTGATGCTGTGTGCACCTGTTCTATCCCATGTCTCTGAAATTCACTTAAAATGACAGATGTTTTCCAAGTTGTATTTTTTGTAATCTGCATACAGTACCACATCTCTAAAGTTATTTAGAAATCTTACTTGTCTGCATCCAGAAGTTAAAAGTAAGGGAAAAATACACACAGTGTAGACACTGAGTGATGGAAAACACTGAAGTAATTAGACATTCATAATGCAGACAGTATGATGGTAGTCTATTGTTTCTTGATTTACAGAGTGTTTGGGATGGGGCAACTCTGTATAGTGTGTCTAAGCTCAGACATTGTCAGCTTGATAACAGTTATGGTGATTCACCGCAACCCAGTAAAAAGAACTCTTTGGTATCAGGAGGTAATGATGGCAAGGTTGCCAAGGGTGGTGCAGTAGCTTTTTTCTGAGCTTTCAGGTGAGATGTAGGTGATTATTGGAGATAGTCAGGAGGACTTTTGTATCACAACATCTCATTATGTCTCACATATTCTTAAATTTGCAAAATGTGTTTCAGGTTAAGCAGAAGAAAAATCTTCGAAGGGAGCTTCGCAGATTGTTGGAAGAACATCATCCAGATGAAACTGATGTCATGAAACGGATGGGGTAGGACTGCAGATTTAGATTTAATTCACTTATTTTCTGTTTAGTTACCAGAGAATGGTTTTTTAGAATTCAGTTGAAAGATGATTGGAATATGATTTATTTTCTGGGTAAGAGTGCTAAGTCCAGATGGACTGTGAAGGCAAAAATAGATCTTTGTATCAATTTATCCAATTTCAGTGACACATGTAATTTAGTCTTTTCAGGACCTTTGTTTTAGCCATGTTACCTTTACTTTGCATTTAGATAAATGTGTTAGCTATTTTTAAGAATGAATATTTGACTTAATGTAAAGTATTCCCACTGAATAAGAGGATGATTGAGACTGACAGGTTTGCTGCTTATCATTGGCAGTTTTAAACTTTCTGAGAAGCATTTGAAATGGTACTGTGGTGTTATATTTACGTATGTTGCAGCTAGGAATGTGGAATGGTGAATAGAGATATGATTTGGAAGGTGGTTGTTGGAATTTTGTGAGAGGGAGATTTGTGGTATACAGGTGAAAAGGAAGGAGTCTGCATGGGAAGGGTGGACGCATTAGCTGAAAGTTGAGGGCTAAAGCAAATTGACTTCAGAAATCATTTATGTGTGTTCACAGAGTTTTAGTATTTAATGAATAATTGCTTAATGAATTGATTACAGCCAAATTCTGAAATGTACAAGGAAAATACATGGTGTAAACAGAGAGGGTACAGAAATGGGATGGGGAGATTACAGACAATCTTTACACAGATACTGGGGTAACAGTTTATTGGATATTGATGATCTTCAAGATGGTATAGAAATGGTTGTTGTTGCTAATATTCTTTATGAGCTCAGATAGGCTTGATGAGGTATCTGTCAGCTGGTGACAAGGAATATTTATATTGGTGTACATAGAAACAGAAATATGCAAAACTGAGGAAGACATTATGTGATAGTGCGATAGTGCACATAGAAATGTAGATGTGCAAACTTGAAGATTAAGTATTTTCAAAATATTGTTGATCTAAGGCTTTTCTTGTTATCCATAGTGACAATACAGTACATTAGAAATATTTCATGCATGGAATTCTTTTTGTCATATTTGCATTTGTGATACAGTTGTCTGGTAACATATACTTAGTATCCTGATTTTTTGTTTTTTCACCTTGTGCAGGGCCCATCTGAATGAGAAAGAAAGTGATGTAAAGAAAGCCAGAAGTTTTGCAACATCTACTTTGAAAGAAGAATTTCCAGAGGCAGAATCACAGGAAATTGATCTGCTGAATGGTACCTCAGGAACAGAACAGAAGCAGAAAGAAAACTTAAATAGTGCATCATCTGCTTATGTTTCCCCGCCTAACCCAGTAACCATTCCCACTGGACCAGCTTCTGTTTCCTCTCAGATTGAGTCACACACTGACGAAGACATTTTTGTAGCCTCTGATATTACTGTGGAGACATCAAATTCTGAAACTCAACAAAAATATTCAGTTATTGGAAGCCCACGACAAGTGCAAGCACAGCCCCAGAATCTAAAGAAGAATTGTAAAGAATCATACCTTGATGAGACTGAAAAAAGAAAAAAGTCCCGTTGGAAGGAAAGTTCATATGAAGTCTTTATTCTCGAGGGACATAATGACATAATTTTAGCAGTTGATTGTATGGCTGACTTTGTGTTATCTGCAAGGTAAGTAGGCATAATTACACACACACACATATATATGGATGTATACAAATACTGATGGATGGGAGGGAGGGAAATGAACATGTATATAAGGAATAAGTGGAAGAGAGTAAATCAGATATAGGCATAATGACGATTGAATTCAGCAAGGATGTTGAGTCACACCTGGATTTGCCAAAGGGATGCATGCTTAGTGCCATTGCACAAAGGTAAAGGGGATAAAGATGAGTGTTCAAACTACAGAGGCATAAGTTTGTTGAGTATTCCTGGGAAATTATATGGGAGGGTATTGATTGAAGGGGTGAAGGCATGTACAGAGCATCAGATTGGGGAAGTGCAGTGTGGTTTCAAAAGTGTTAGAGGATGTGTGGATCAGGTGTTTGCTCTGAAGAATGTGTGAGAAATACTTAGAAAAACATATCTGTTTGTATGTAGCAAGTATACTTTCGAGTGTGTTCTGAATGACTGCTTGATGATTGTATGTAATTTGTAAGTGTCTTCTGCAGTCAGAATTTTCTTAGTTGATATGGTTTCATTTCTAGAAATTGATAGGAAGCTGTGGTTTATGTTTTCATGTCAGGTATGAGAGTTCAGAACAGTAGAGGTGCATGTACAATTTCTTGAGGAACAGTTTTTTTTTTTTTGTAGCAGCATTAAAATCCCAAAATTTACAACAGTATGTTGTGAGCATTTTGCATTTTGTTATGAAGTCATAGGCCCATAATCCCACTTTGCCAGTTATTCCTCTTTCATATTATTTTATAGCACCACACTCATATATGTCTTTAAAGGATTTTGCAAAGTTTGTGTGCTCTGCATTTGGACTTTATATAATCCTTATTGGTTGTTTAATTTTACCATAGTGATCAAAGTCCTGATATTCAGTACCTTGAAGCTGTGTGTTTTCTTTTTTGTTAATATTGTTAGATCTCCAGAAGTCAGTCAGTTTACATCTCAGGACTCATAAATATTTTGATCGTGTGTGATGTTAATGCTCTTGGTCGGTAAAGTTATAGAACTGATTTGCTTGTCCTTGTGTGAATAAGGTTCTCTAATTCTGCTGTAGACTTTCAGGGAGTACACCAGAGTCCAGGCTATCTCAATTTATAATGTTTATTTAGTGGCAAATGTTAAAAGCCAGCAAGAAAGACTGAAAGCAAAAGCTTTTACCCATATGTTTAGTGACCTTGGTAATGTTGTACAATTCTTTCAAGACAAGAGTTCCAGTACTGTATTCTCGGAACAGAATGCATGGGAATGCATTTAAATCTGTGTTGAAGTTGAGTGTAGTGGCCATCTCTGCAGTATGAAGAATGGGTATCACTGTTATGAAGTTATTTTGATCACTTTTTTTTGTGACAATTTGTGGCTTACTGAACTCAGATTCATTGAATTTGTATAGTATTTGCTCTTGCCATACTTTTTTTTTCAGGCATGCACAACTTGAGGTCCATGATTTGGATTGTGCACATGAGATAGTTTTTCTTCCAATTATTAATGATCCTTTGTTCTTGTTTTGTATGATCTTTTCAGTGCAAAGTCAGTATCTTCCATATCTTTTTTTCCCAATATTACAGAGTGAACTGCAGCCACATGAGATAGTCTGCTGCACATTTCTATCTCCTTTCAAGCCAGTCTGCTCTTTTTTTAACCAGGACCCTTTTTTATATGTCTCATTTGTGTACGTGTTTGCTGTTTGTAGGGAGAACCTGTGTATTGAATCTTACAAGGATTCTTTTGGTGCTTTGCCTCTTAGGATTGATTTGTATTGTATGAGAAATAGTTGTGTTTATTTCTCGTCTTTGAATGTATTTATGGTGTATTAAGTCTACATATGTTTATGAAAATCACATGCAACGTATGTATTATTTTTTTGTTGGTTTTGTTATCCGCTTACTCAGTGAACTTTTTTCAGTCTGAGGAATTAAATCTTAGGTTTTGTAAAGAGCTTTGGTAGGAGTTCCTGATGAATTTGATAAATGTTCCAGTGGATATGATAAGCAGACACAGACAGGGAATAGATTGTAATTACTTTAGGAAAAGTGATGGGTGAAATGGCACCAAGAAGAAATCTGTTGACATGTGTAGGGGAAAATTTCATATTAAGGACCTCAAATATTTTGGAACGAAATTGACATGGACTATCTGATTTTTGAAGAGGGAATGGATTAGATGTTCTTACATAGATCAAAGCCAAATTGTAAGATGATGTCATATTCAACTGATGTGGTTAATTTTATGTTTTGACAGTCGCGACACAACTGTACGTGTTTGGCGAGTGGGTAACACTGTGGAAGAAAGGAGTCTGCGTGGACACACGTCAGCAGTTACTTCAGTTTCATTTTTGCCTGTATCTATTGCTACTGCTGTTTTAGCTAAATATGAGGTAGGAATATTTCTTGTGGTTAGAAGGATTAGATCTAATGACTTGGTATACTGCAACTTAAAGTTATTAAAAGGTACTTAGATATGCATCCAGTTCTGGAAAATTTGTTAGTATAGGATCTTTTCATATTTGGAAATGTTATGATAAATGTGTATCATATAAGATAGTATATTTTATATTAGATGTGGTTGCATATTTAATTTTTCCTTTCTTTTAACAGGCAGATTATGATGAATTACCATCCTTCCAGAGAAGAATTTTATCAGACTCCAGTGTTTTAGCTGTTTCTGGGGGTCTGGATTGTACACTGAAGATTTGGGATATTCTGTCAGGTTTGTTTACTTTTTTGTCTGGTGTTTCAATGACATTTCATTGTAGATATGTTAGAGTATTTAATGTTCATGAATGATTAGCTTCAAGGGCAGTTGTTGTCCCTACTTAACAGTAAAGTGTCTACTTCGGAAAACTTTTCATTAAATAATCTTGTCATTATTTTGGCTGCTTTACAATAGTGTCCACTCAGGAAAACTTGGTATTAGAATTATCTTTTTATTATTTTGGGTGCTTTACAGTAGTGTCCATTTGCATTAACATGTATTTAATTACTTTCTGTAATTACCTGTTAGTGCTATATGGGAAAGGAGTGTTACACTCCTCACTTACTCTTTATGTCAAAACTATTTCAGAACACCTTCTTAGTACTTTCAACCATACTCTTCTCAAAATGACACCTTTCCCTTACCTTATCATTTCTTATATGATCAACATTCCTCACATCAAATAATTTCCTAAATATTTTATTTCCAATACATCAACCCTCATCTTAACCTTTTTTTTAATGTATTTCAGCCGGCTTGACCCATCGTTTTTCGCTCATATCTCCAAAATAACCAGTCACATCAGCATGATATATTAGCACGGCCTAATTCACACCCTGCC
>JAUUEG010112297.1:6121-16703 GCA_032361445.1 Panulirus gracilis | reverse complement strand
GAGCAAAAAGAAAAATGTAAATGCTAAGGAAAACAATAAGAAATTGTCTCATGGCCGAGGACAAGAACATGGGGAGTCATGTGATGTAAAAGGAATGGTTAAAGCCATGAGTGTTTCAGAGGATGACCAAGGAGACAGTAAACTTAAAAGAAGCAAGAAAAATGTATCAAAAGTGACCGCTCCCATTGTATCTAAGAACCTCGGTACAATGATGAAAAATCAGATAGATGATAAAACAAAATATAAGCATAGTGATGATTATACCACAGTGCCTGATGAACATATGTCATTGATATCTTCTCAAGATCAGTTGCCAGTGCCTTCCAAATGTATTTCTTTGCATCCAGGTGGTCAGTTGTCTCACCAGCAAGATGTTCCATACCACCCACCTCCACCATACCCTCAGCATACAAATGAGACAAGCTTAAGTTCACAGCAATTACAGATGACAGGTTGTCAGGAAACCGATAAAAGTGTAAAAGAGACTTTGTACCCTAAGACAACTGACTTGAAGTCTCAGATAACTAAAAAGCTCTGTGAACGAAGACTAAGAAAACAGTTGACTCTTCCTGAGTGTCACACTTCTGTACCTGTTAATTTAATTTCATCTGAAAATTTTTTGACTAATGCATTATCATGCTCTGGTGATGATACAGATGAAACACAAGTCTCCTCATCTCATACATCATCCCAACCATTTCCAAGTGCCTCAGCAAGAGTTTATCCTTCATATTCTTCTTCAGAAACGACATCAAAATTAATTGAAATCCCCCAAAGTTTTCATTCAGATATAGTAACTGTAACTTCACACTCCTCTCCAACCCCTCCTACATATTCTCACACTTCTGACAAACCTCAGAATGTATTATCATCACTCCTAAAATCATGTTCCACTGCCAAAGATCCCTCTTCCAATGTCACACCTTCATCCCATCCTGAATTGAATTCTTCCTCCTTAGAGCAAGATGTGTATTCAACCCAATCATCCATTAAGGCACCCAGTTATTCATCTACATATTCATCGTCATCTGTTCATTCTCCTGTTGGTACTTCATCTAGTCCTCTTCAAGACTCCTCTCCATCCAAAGACCATATGCATTCACCTTCATCTGTTTCTTACACATATTACGCTTCACCTTGTTCAAATATATCAAATTTTGCCCATGCTCAACAGTCTTTGTCATCATCCCTTGCTCAAGCAGTTTCAGATACACTTGCTGTCACCTGTAGTAGCCAGTCTTCTCATCACATGTCATATTCATATCAGTCAAAGCCATCACCTTATGGTACATCTGCTCGGTCTTCTTCCCTTACCCAGAACTCTCAGCCAACCCCAAGTATCCCACCTTTGCACACAGCATTTCGTACTCGATCTCCACAGCCAACCTTGAATGGTCATTCCTCACTTTCAACATTGCATTGCCATTCCTCACATACATCATCATATATGCACTCTTCACGCCCAGCATTGTACACTCAGTCCCTTCAGCCACCCTCATATGCACAGTCCCCTCAACCAGCCTCATATACACAGTGCCCTCAACCAGCCTCATATGCACAGTCCCCTCAGGCAACTTCTTATACACAGTCCCCTCACCCAGCTTCCTATGTGCAGTCTCCTCACCCAGCTTCATATTCACAGTCTCGTCAACCACCCTCATATACACAGTCCTCTTATCCAACATCACATACACAGTCCCCTCAGTCAGCCTTATATACTGAGTCTCCCCAGCCAACTTCCTACACAGATCCCCATCAGCCACTTACGTACACTCAGTCTCCACAACCAACCTCATATATAAATTCCCATCACTCACCTTCATACACTCAGTCTCCTCAACCAGCATTTTATAGTCATTCACCGCAGCCAGCCTCATATAATCAGTCTCGGCATTCAAATTCCCATATCCAGTCAAAGCATCCTTCAACTTACAGTCAGTCACCTCAACCATTTGCATATTCTGTACCAACTCAGCGTTGTGTAAATGACTGTATAAATGATAATGCTTCACACTCTCCCCATGCTCTGTCTTTTTCTGGTGAACATATTCCATCATTTTGTCAACACCCACAGACAGATTCTTACTGTCATTCCCCCAAAACAACACCGATCCCAGTTGAGGTATCACCTACCACTAGTGTGATTAAGGATGACTCAAAGTCACCCAGCATCCCACCATACTCAGACCCTGAACAAACTCCATCATCCTCTCAGTATTTTGCCAATTCTGCAAGTATCTCATACTTTAGTATTTACAGTTCACAGCAGACAAATAATACTCATGATTCTCATTATTACAGTACTAGTAAAGGAATGGTATTAGCACCATCATATTCTACAGGCGAAGTAGGTTCCTCTTTCATGTCTTTAGAAAGATCTCTAAGTCCTCCATCATATGAGGCTCACTTGCAAAACACTGCCTCATATTTAACTTCTGATCATCACCTTTCAAATCCTCATCACAATGTGTCAGTCACCCACCATCAAACAGCACCAGCAAATTATTCTTTATCATGTCATAGCTCAAGACTAGGACAAGAAGATTCAGATATACACTTGGATCCCAGGAAAAATGTCAGATCACCTCCTGCATATCCTTCATCCACTGCTTTGTGTCCACCACCTCCGCCTCCAAGATACAACTTCAATCCAAAAATTACCCCTAAAGCTTGTCATGCTAAGTATGCAGAGACACCAGATATGAATAAAGGATCTAATAAGGAAGAGTTTTCCCCTATTTTTATTCCAAACATTCCACCAATGGTTCCTCCACCTGCTGCACCTCTTCCAGTTGACATTCAGTCAGACACACAACATTGCAGCATGCAAAACTATAGCACCAGCCAAATCCATAGCAGTAGCCACACCTCTGGTTCGTCTTTATCATTCTCAAATGGCAATTACCTCTCATCTCAAGATGCTCAGTGTAGCAGTGATGACCAAGAGGGACTTCAAGGGCCCTATAACAGAACCTGTAAATCTGTCGATGGGCAAGTTCATTCTAAACATTATCATGATGGGACAGACTTAACTGTGCCTGCTTGTCGGACTTCTACTAGAGGAGTTGGGATCCACAACAATGAGAATTTGAAGGTTCACAGTCTTATAGAACGAGTTGAGAGACTGTGGTTCATTCCCCAGCAGGAACAGAACCGTGTTTATATGAAGAGAAAAGAGCTTGCTAGAGATTTCCTCAGTCACCCAAGTTAGTATTGAATAATTGTGATTCATATTGACATGTTGCAAATAAATGCATTTATGAATTAATTACATTCCTTCATATTTATAGATTTCTCAAAGTCTAGTTAAGTGTTGGTGTAATTAAGTGCATGTAGGTTTGAATTACTTTGGTATGCTGGTAAAACAGTCTTTATTTTCCATATTGCAGACTTGCATTCCAGCAGGAACATGATGCTGAAAGAAAAGTTTTGGATTGAGGAGGATGAACCAATTGCAGAAGAAATTCTGTTATCGTCAATAACAAGTAACCCTGAGAGTGAGCTACAGCAACAAAAGGAAGAAAATACAAGAGAGGTTTCTGTTGTTGCTATTAGCGATAGTCAGCAGCAGGGAGATATAACTACTGGTTCGAAGTCAAAAAGGAAGAAAATCAGGGAAATGCTGTGTCAGGTGAAACCTTTCTTGTATCTGAAATGTATTTTTCCTCTTTTGTCATTTTCATGCACCATGTACACTTTTGGTGTGTATCTAAATGTTGTTTACATATATTTAATGATTTAATTTCCACTGTATATAAAGGTTTCCTTCCTGGGTGAAATCTTTGCTTAAAATGAAATTTATCTTACTAGACTAATCTAGTACTTATTTTTGAACAGAAGGTTTAAGAGAGAATGCATCTTTTCTTCAGGTTTAAATCAGTGCCTAAATTTTTTTCAAAAAATGAAATTTTGGAATTTTGCACTCGTATAATGCAGTTACTCCAAGTTACATTTTGAACTACCAGGCAACAGCAGGTATTAGCATTAAAACAGTACATTTGGTTCTTTTAAGTTTGTTAATATGTGATAAGGGTTCAAAAATTAATAATTAAAGTAGACCAGATGGTCTACTTTATTTATGTGTTTGAATTCTTATTTACTTTCTTTATTAACAGGTATGTGGTAAGATGCTGAAAGGTTGTAGCAGTCTCAAATCTCACCTGAACAGTCACCATAACATCCAGCCTCATGCTTGCCCCTATTGTTCAAAGAGTTTCACCAATCGCAGTGTTCTTGTAGTACATCTGCGCATCCACACTGGAGAGATGCCTTACATATGCAACATTTGTGATACATCTTTTAGGACACAATCTGGCCTAATGCGACATAAAAGCATGCACACAAATGTCAGGCCATATGAATGTTCCATGTGTTCCAAAGCATTTAAAACAAAGTTAGTTCTGCAGCAGCACTTAAAACTTCATCTAACAGGTGTATTCACTTGCTCTGATTGTGGGAAAACTTTTGAAAGGCATAAGTCATTGGCAGTGCATAAAGCGTCTCACCACTATAAATCTCATAGATTTCCATGCCCGCATTGCCATAAAGGATATCACTTCCGTAGCCTTCTGAGTCATCACATGAAGGTTCATTCTAATATCCGGAAACATGTTTGTTCAGTGTGTAATGAATCTTTTGTTTGGCGAAGTGGTTTGGCTGCTCATAAGAAAACACATTCAGCTTCCCGTCCACAGTGTGATATCTGTGGAGTGAGGTTTGCCTCAAAAAAAAGACTAGAAACTCATTATCGTCGCCACAGTGATCCAAAGCATCAAAAATGTGGCATTTTCAACCGAAGTTTTTCTCATGCCTATCGCTTAGCTTCTCACTCTCTCACGCATCAAGGACATAAGGAGTATGCATGTCCTAAATGTAGTATCGTGCTCAGTTCAGCAAAGAAGTTGAGAAAGCACCTTGCTAATATCCACAGAAAAGAGGAATCAAGAATATGTCAACTCTCAGGTACAGTAGAAATGGCAAAATCTTCAACTTAGAGGGGCCTTTATCACATCAAATTAACAAAAAGTAAATCACGAGAAAATATGGTTCTAAAGAATTTATCATCAAGATTTCTTAAATTTACTACATTTACAATCCTCTGAATGATTAGATTCCTAAGTTAAATATCTCTTTCTCTCCCCCACACTTTCTGCTCTCAATCCTTGCCCCAAATTCAAAATTATTGTGGAATTTTTCTTTTTTCTGATAATTGTTTAATTGTAGCAACTGTTCTTTACACAGTGGGGCTCCAGAACTAGGGAAGAACCTCTGCAGCTTGTTATCATGATATAAATGCACACTTCTCTGTATAGGTCAAGGAAAGTGTTATTCATGCTAAGGTCTGACTCAAAGCTTCATATTCTCAAAAGTAAGATTTTTCACTTTAAATTCTGAAAACTCATTTGTACATGATTCATTCTTATAATTCTAATTCAGTTTAAGTTTTACCGTGTGCAGATTACCTTGTTTTCAAGTGCCTTTAGAATTTTTCCTCTGGAATCAATTTCTTTAGCTGAATTGACTGTAGATTGGGACCACATCTTGCCATGTTATTATTACATTTCAATGAATTTATGAAGTAAATCAAAGAATTTTTGTACAAACACCCTGTTAACGCATCCAAGTAAGGCAGAATATGTAATACAGGAGAGTAGAATTTCCAGCCCCAGCTCCCATTTAAAAAAAAAATTAAAATAAAACTTATTACCACAGAATTTTACATTTGGATATATTTGTATTCAAAGCAATGAGCTCAACATACACTGAATCTTGGTCTGAGTATTCATAATTTGCTTTAGGGGAATAATAAGTATCTGCAAAATGTTTCTTGAATTTCAACATTTTAATTCCATACTTCACATTATAATGAAACCAATCTAACAAGTAATAGTCAGCTAGTTAATACACTTTTTAAAAACTGGTTGTGATTACCATGAGTACAGGATGGGATTAACAATATACTGAACTTAAAGACATACAAAGAAAATGTAATATTTTTCCTATTCCTTATATATGTGTATCATTGAACATATCTTTAGTGTGTAGAGGGCATTTATGGCATTGCATTCAGAGTATGGTAACAAACACAGAATTCCTCATTGTGGTTTAAGTATCGTGTTTAAGCAGTTGCCAACTTCTGAACTCAAAAGGGATAACTTAAAAAGTAGAAAGGAAAGGAAAATTTACCATTTAAACAAAACTGGAAACGTAATATTGTGAAGACATCCAGTGGTTTCTAAATGTGTTAGACCACCCAATGATGCTACAGTGTGATGTACCCAAAAATGCATCTGTAGGATTAAAAGGTAATACCTTTACCTTTTCCACAATAATACTTCGAAGAATGTTTAAAGCTAGTCAGTTTACGTATTAATACTAAGTTATTTCAACTGTCAGTCAGGAATGAATATATTTTAAATATATATTATGTTTTAGTAGGTCTTCCATGCAGGTATTACAAATATTCTGTGATATTAAATTTGAAGTGTTAACTGATTCTCAGGCAAGATCGCACCTTTATAGAAATGTAAATATAGTTTCTCAGCTTTGCAATAAACTTATTTTTTCCACCATTTTATTTTACTATCTAATGCAGCTTTCATTATAGTCACCTTTGGTTAAGTATTATCATTATTAATGGAAAAAAGTGTGCACAAAAAATTGATGGAGAAACTTCTCAGTTTTAGGGATTTCATCATTTCCCTGCTCCAGCTTGGAATGCAGCTTTGACGAGGGAGCTTCATAAGATGGGTCCAGGAACAGTATTCAAGAAATGTAAAGTAGCACTGCAAACAAGCAGTCTTTTTATACATGAAAATGGGTAACATATATTTTTGAGGTAGCTCATTAGCCATGCTAATTTGTTCAGCTTCAATTAGGGTAGTTCATTAGTTACATAAGTCTGCTTGGAAGTGAAAATGGGTATCACTAGCAGAAGTGCATTACTGGCATTCTAGTTTTTTCTAAAAATTATTTCATAATTCTAAGATATTTATACGTTGCTGAATCTTGAAAGGAATCTTTTTGAAGTTTGCCCATGAATGTAACAGACATATAAGCATGAGTAACAAAGAAAATCTGATTTGAAGGAAGGCTGCATATTAATTTCTAGACAACTACAGAATCGATTTTAATCCATTTGGTACTTTTGATAACTTGAGAATTCAAAGCTGTCCATTAAGCATAAGTCCAACATTAATTCCTTTTTAAGATTGTTAAATGATCATGGTATATTAAATACTACATATCAAATCTAAATATGCAAAGCTAATGTAATTACACATACATAATGATACATTTTGCACTCTGCTAATATTCCAGTGTAGGGAATACTAATTTGTAACAGTCACTGGGTCTCTAAATGCTGTACCAGAAGTATTATAACATACTGAATTCTAAAATGAATGTGGCTCGATAAACAAACTATTAGTAGCAAAAGGACAGTCCCAGAGAAGTGATTCCATAATAGACAAAGATGCATCAACAGACTGACTATTACTTACAGCAACATGATTCTCCAAAAATCACAGGGGTTGTGAAGTCATTACTGAAAACTCGATGTTAACTGTTTTGTTGATAGACTCCCTTCTATTCCTTTGAGCCTGGAAATGCTGCCTGAATAACCATTAACGTAAGTGATATTCTTTGATAAAGAAAAAATAGTGTCTTCAACATGGTATAAAAGATGAATTATATGGAAACCGTGCATACATTATTCAAGCATTCATACCCTTATTAAAAACAATATCAGTGATTGGTTAAAAAGTTGGCTTTCTTAACCAAAAAGTTTAAATACATTTGGCAACTACACTACATATGGAACAGCTGGGACTACCTACTTTAACAACTGCAATGTGCAGTTTGAGCTTTGCCACTACTAACAAAATGCATCTCTGATGTTACTTTGATAATAGGAGGCTGAAAGTAACGAGACAATAATGAGGAAAAATTCATAATTTTTTTTAGTATATACCCTGACTCAAAAATGGCAATAAAAAATCTAGTGCATAACATTACTGAATTAAAAGTACTAAAGATATATATGCAGAGTATTTTCACTGGCATTTTTCGATAACTTTGTTAACTGTGATGTCTGATTAATGGCAACTCACATATACATGCTAATGTTTACTAACTTGCATAAAAAAAATTTATAACCATTCTCAAAGATCTAAGGATTAAGCCTAGTTCAATTTTTGGTAAAAATCCTCCTGAAAAGTGACAGATGACAATACCATTCAATCTTATATTTCATTTTCTACAAATGATCTCCAGGGTGTCCATCCTCTCTACTCCTCAATCTCCCCTTTACAGTAGTTTCTCATCATAGAAGAGAGCTCACACAATCTTTTTCTCAAACCAAGTCATGACATACTTCCTAAGTACTTACTTCTACAAGAGCTCCCAATCTCCCTTTATTCTTTCATTTCAGCAATTGTCTCCACTATAAATCTCCAATCTACAACCCCTAAGCACATTTTGTTAGTAACAGAAAGGGAACCATGGGTATCTAGAACAAAAAATTAGGGCACATGATAATCTGCAATTCATTTTCAAGCTTCACTGTTTTTCACATGTTTCTATATACATATTTCTTTATCTTCATTGTTTTTCTGTTTCTAAGCCTACCTTCTTGTGCTTCCCTACCTGTACTGTTCCACTTATGTAAAACTAAAAGAAGCTACTCTCAGTTCTTTAAATCTTTCATCTGTTTCACCCATGATAGCCAAACCAACATGAAAATTTCTTCAGCAGGTGTAGTGCCCCACCCTTAACAGGCCACTGGCAGAGGGCAACTCTTGCACCGTTTAAAGAGGCTACCACTTAAAGTTCCTACCCAACCTATTACTCATGCCTAATGCTCCTGCCTAATATTCCTACCTACTATTTCTACCTAAGGCAGGTTCATCAAGTAAATATGAGTCAGAGAAAAGTGTAAGGATAATCTGCTTGAGATAGCCAACAAGAGGAGTGGACCAGAAAAACAGCAGTAACAAACAAGCAAAACAATTGATGAGAAGAGGAGCAGCACTTAAAAAAACAATATTCAACACAAAAATCAAGCAGAAGTGCTTGCTAGCCTTGCCATCATAAAATTTCATCATACTTCTAGCCAGTCATAAGGAGGTACAGGACATCAATTACCTTTTTGGTATTTTCTTCAATATTGTACAATAAGTATACAATAATGGTACACAGAGGTTGATATGCTGTCAATGGACTGAACAAGGGTATGTGAAGCATCCAGAGTAAACCATGGAAAGGTCTATGAGGTCTAGTTGTGGATAGGGAGCTGTGGTTTTGGTGCATTACACATGACAGCTAGAGAATAGACATGGGCAGACGCAGCCTTTCTTTGTCTGTTCCTGGCACTAACTCACTAAAATAGAAAATGGCAATCAATTATGACAGAAAAGAAAAACATGTATAATATTGTATATCATATAATATGGTTCATAGTAGGTGGTAGTCAGCCACCGTCCAGGGAAGTATATTACTGGTACTACCTGGCAAGGTACTGGGAGGTTAATGACAGCTGTCAAGATGCACTCCTCTGACCCAGATAACTGGGTTTTTTTTCCTGCCTCACCCATACTTGGACTGTTGGCATTCTGTCCACAAACATACAGTCTCTCCTTGCCATGCATAACACTTGACGACACTATATCACACAACTCATTCTTCACAACTAGATTTTCCTTTGGTAAGAGCTATGCACTAACCCTGCCTTTTGGAAAAATGATAGGAGCAACAGACAGAAAAGTAGATAGGAACATTAGACAGGAGCATTAGGTAGTAACATGAGGCAGAAATAGTAAGCAGGAACATTAGGTGGGAAAAGTGGGTAGAAGTAGTAGGTTGGAACATTAGGTAGAAGTAGTCATGAAGAAAACACTACATTAGAGTTTCCCCCTGCAGTGGCCTGTTAAGGGTAAGGCACTACCAGGCTAAGAAGTGCCACTGGAGTTCATAAGCTATGGAGATTCTTTTGCTGAGGACAACCCCTTCAGGGAGGTCCCAAAGGAAATGGGCATTAGAGATATGGATAGATAATGTATAATATGGACATTCTATGTCTATCTATCTATATGTATTTCCAATGCTTATTCCCAGTTGGAACTCTCTCAAGGGGTGGCCATGGCAGTAAAGTTTCAATAACTAGTGAACTCCAATGCTGCTTCTTAGCCTTTAGTGCCTCACCCTTAACAGGCCACTGGCAAAGGGCAACCTAATGTTCCTACTGACTACTGCCTAAGGCTCCTGCCTAATGTTCTTACCTACTACTCCTACCTAATGTTTCTACGTGATGCTCCTGTCTAAATGTTCCTACCTACTACCTCTATCTATTGCTCCTACCATTTTGCCAAAAGGTAGGGCTAGCACACAGTGCTCTCTGCAGAAAAATCTAGAGTTACGAAGAATAAGCTGAGAGAGTCAAGTGTTATGTATGACAAGGAGAACTTGTATGTTTGTGGACAGAATACCAGCAATCCAAATGTAGGTGTGGCAGAAAGAAGACACAGCTACCTGAGTCAGAGGAGATCAACTCAACAAGCACTGAAATGCCTGTAAGGAAAAATCA
>JAUUEG010112186.1:0-10559 GCA_032361445.1 Panulirus gracilis | reverse complement strand
CGTTAAAGAGGATGCTGAATTATGGTCATGTTTACTTTTGAGTCATCTAGCCAGAAAGTGCTTATGGAGGCAAAAGAACTTTAGAAAAAAAAGGCAGAATTCAATGGGGGTATTCATCAAACATGATACCCCAAGGGAAGAGAGGGGAAAAACTTAAGAATATAGTCAGACGGTAGAAAAGAGGAGAAACCAGGTGAAACAAGAGGATGGAATGTCCCAGCCAACGATGTTGGTATATCAGGAATGTTAGGGGATTGTGAAGTCAGAGTGAAATACTGTATATAAAAGCTGGTGGATTAGTAGTAAATGGTAGAGTTAGAAATTAGGATCATATTAGGGGAAAATGCACCTTATGATGGTGATGGTGAAGAAACAAAGGTTGCCAGAGATAAAATCTCATCTGTTCTTCTCGGAAGGGTACATGATAGTAAAGAGAGAGAAGCTAGAGGAGGAGGAGGAGGTTTGGCTCTCTTAATATAAGATCAACACAAGTCCAAAAATAATGGAGGATGGCTCACTCAGACACTGCAAAATGGGAAAAGTAATTGTAGGAATGAAATTTTTAATGGTGCTGATATTATACAGTCCCACAAAGAATTGCAAGGATCTAGAACAAAATATATAATGTTAACAGTGAAGAAACAATCAGGACGGTATGAAAAGTAGTAAAATACAATTTTCTTAAGATATGGTAAATTCTGATAAAGTGGGATTTCAATCTGGATTCTCATGGTGACAGGGAATCACAGAAAACAAGTAGTAGGAGCATATACAAGAAAATTTCCTGTACTACATTGAGATGTTAGAGACTGGTGTCGGGAAATAAGAAATTAGTGTTTTCACGGTAGAAGAAACTTTAACCACATCACCAGTGAGATGAAGTGGAAAGGTTTTATAAAATATTGAGATAGCTAGAAAAGATATTAACAAATTCTAAAAGATTTTGACCCATACAAGGCTCATGGTCCAGATGAAATTTAACCATATGCAGGGAAACTCTGTGAACATATACTAAATAAACCAATTGAAATAGTGTTTAAGATGTTACTGGCTTGAGGCAAAGTGCCAAGGGAGTGGAAAAGGGCAAACAACATACATATCTGTAAGAAAGGAGACTGAGATAAGGCATCAACTTGACACCAGTCTCACTGATGAGTATGATCTGTAAGGTTCCATTAAAAATATTCAGAAAGCATATTTATGAATTTCTACGGAGAAATTACACAAGTATGATACACTTAAAAGAGGAGGCAGTTGTACATAACAAACCTCTGATTTTTACAAGAGTGAGGTCTGTCTTAAACAAAAATGGATAGCTGGGTGAAATAATTCTACCTGGACTGCCAGAAAGCACCTGAAATTGTCCTGCATAGGAAACTGACCAAAAAGCTGGAGACCTAGAGGAAATTCCTTTGATAAAGTGAAGATTATCAAACTTGAAGGTAATAAAAGGCACATGTTTGATGAGCCTTCTCAAAATGGGTATGGAATTTTGTTTGCAGGTGATACAATGGTCATGAAGGAAACAGAAAGCATGGATGATTGTATCACCTTATATGGTTCATGACGAACTCCCAAAATTGTTTGATATATAGTTGATGAAGTTCAACCCGAGTAAATGTAATGAGGATGAATCATGGTGAAAAAAGGCCTCGATATGATTATCACGTTGTAGAAAACTTGTCACCCTGTACAATAGAATCTGAGTTTGATCATGACATTTTCCCTAACCCATCACCAGAGGCCCACCACAGAAGAATAGTCAAGTATACCAACTGTCCACAATCAAATAATAGAGTACCATTCAAGTTCATGTATAAGGGAATATTCAGCAAGCTGTTTATATCATACACAAGGCCAAAACTTGAATGTGATTCTTATTGAATGTCATTCTTATGTTTGATAGCTGCACCAAAAGAAGCACAAAGAGCTAATAGAGATGGTTCACAGGAAAATAAAGATGGTGCCAGGATTAATGACCCTGGAAATCGATAGGTTAATACGCCAAATAAGCAATTATGCTTTATACTGGTTTAGCTGCCTTTCTGAATTAAGCACGTAGGCTGTAAACTTACGAACATAATTTCATAAGTACTGTGAGTTTCCTAAGATTATCATCCGCATCACGTTACTTGCATTTAAACTATTACGCAAGTGTTTTGTGTGTAAAATCGACACGCATGGGGCCCAGTCTCTTATACATTCTGTATTATGCAATTTTAAAAGTTTCCGTCTGCATTAACCATGTCTTCAGTCATTTTATTCTATTCTTCCACCACGAACATTATAAAAGTACCTCATACTTTTATTTTTATTTTTTTTCTTAATTTTGTTATGTCCTCTGGTTGCTCTATCCTAAAATGTTTTGAAAAACAATTCACTATGTCATTGACTTCTTGAGTAAATTCAAAGTCTCTTGCCTTTCCGTGAAACTCAAGCTCTCTTATGGCTGGCAAAGGTCTTATAATCACCAAACGAAAATAATAATAGATAATAATAAGAATAGTAATTAAACCTCTGTAAGTTGTTCAAAGATAATTATTTGACCATACTCACTGCATGAATGGCCATTGATATATGACTTCCCTCCCCCAAAGTTTTGTGTTAATCAGATTCTGATTATTAATTTGACTTATGTCCACTTTAACCACTTCCATCATTTCTTTGAAAAAAATTATCTGATGTAATCCATTAATACACCTATTATGCACGCAAATTTTACTTATGTAAAACAAAGTCACTTCAGAGTTTAATACCTTTCCGAAAGTGCAATAAAGGATGTGACTGCCTTGAAAATTACAATTGATGTAACGTAAAACGTTGCCATGTTAGCAAGACTGACTGGGTGGGAACCCCCTCAAGTGTTAGAGCGTTGAGTGCCCAAGGTCACTTGGAACCCCTGGTTTCTGCAAGTCGGCAAGAGTCTGCACAATTTTCATCTGCCTAAATATCTACAGGGAGAGAATAAATTGTTAAAACAAACGGCATAAGGAAGCCTCTCAAGTGTACAGTGCTGAGTGTCTATGGTTAGTTAGAAACCTTGGTTTCTAAAATGGTTTGCGCTTTTCATCTGCTTGAAATGCAGGGGATAAAAGTATACAGTAAAACAAACAAATACCGTAAATGATATCGCTATCTAGGCTGCGTCAAGAGACCAGAACAGTGGATACGGCTTTTCGTATCCGTTTGATACTAGAGTTTATTGTTATTAAAAATCTCCCAAGATTTTCTCTTGATTCACAAAGAATATTTTAACATTACATACGTACCAATAATACTATCTGCCATTATAGCAACAATATTAATCAATAAATTTCTTCATATATCTTAAGAAAAAGAAATCACACGTTAACCATTGGTATACACATCGTTCATTAGTCACTCCTACGTTGTAAATCATATCGTTGATAACCCACTCAATGTAATCACCACTAAGACTATCACCTGCTTGAACAACATCGCCGTTAAAAAGTAGCTATCTACTATGATAAGCCTCATCAACGCCCCTCAAAACATGGGTTACTGGTTACTAAATACACGATTTAAAAGGAGGCAAAGTGTCGAAAATGGGGCTGCTTGCTAGAGAACTGACACGTTACTCTTTATTTAGCCGTCCCTTTATCTTTGCTATCATCACCTCTTTCCACGTGCCGTGTGACATTAATAAGCCTGCCAGACCACTACGGCTATAACATTCCGAAAAACTACGTGCCCTAATACATATCCTGCAACTTAGAGAGGGGATTAGTCTGGTTTGGGGACGGGAGAAGTTGGAAGCGGCTGCTTCCATGGTACAGGGATGGGAGGGGAGGCGGGGGGGTAGGAAGCGACGTCCCCTGAATGGGGTTCGGAGGAGGGAGAGCTTTTCCAAGTCCAATATGCCTGATCCCCTGTCTGAATGACTTTATAACAAGAACGGTTGAACGATGGAATGGAAGAAGATGTCGTCTTGGAGGAAGATATGATAAATAGTTCCATTTCCGCAACCATCTTCGTAAAGCGACAGTAAGAAATTATGATACTGTATCAGGATGTCAGGACTTTACAATAGGTTCTCCTGTCATTGTAACAACACCTTGACACTGTACCAGGGCGTCATGACACTTTGACAAGATGTCATGAACCTAACCAGGATTTCTTGACAATGTAACAGGATATCGCGACTCTTCAGTGGGTCGTCATGACTAGCAGGACGTCGTTACACCATAAAACGATGTCATGACACTGTAAAAGGATGTCACAAAACTGCAGCAAGACGTCATGACATTGTAGAAGGATGTCATGACACCGTAATATAGTATAATACAATATAACAGGTTATGACACTTTAACAGGATATCAAAACATGACGTCATGACACTTTAACAAGATATCACGACACTGTAACAGGATTTCATGACACTGTAACAGAACGTCATGATCATGTAACAGGATAAAATGACACCGTAACAGGATTTCATGACATAATGCCAGGATGTCATGACACTATAACGGGAGATGATTCTGTGAGATATCATAACGCCGTAACAGATTGTCAAGGCACTCGATAAATTTCAGAATACTGCAAAAAGAAGTCATGACATTGTAAGAGGACAACATGATACAAGAAGTCATGACATTATAGTAGGATAACATGATACATGAACTCATGACATTGTAATAAGACAACATGATACAAGTCATGACATTATAATAGGACAACATGATAACAGAGGTCATGACATTGTAATAGGACAACATGATACAAGTCATGACACTGTGATAAGGCAGCATGATACAAGAAGACATGAATGTATTAGGACAGCATGATACAAAGGGTCATGACATTCTAATAGGACATCAAGATACAAGAAGTCATGAAAATGATGGGACAACATGATACAAGAAGTCATGACATTGTAATAGGACAACATGATACAAGAAGTCATGACATTGTAATAGGACAACATGATATAAGAAGTCACGACATTGCATTAGGACAACAAGATACAAGAAGTCATACCTATGATAGAACAGCATGATACAAGAAGTCCTGACATTGTAATAGGACAAACTAATACAAGAGGTCATGACTGTAATAGAACAACATGATACAAGAGGTCATGACTGTAAAAGGACAACATGATACAAAAAGTCATGACTGTAATAGGACATGATACAAGAAGTCATGACATTATAATAGGACAAAATGATACAAGAAGTCATGACTTTGATAGGACAACATGATACAAGAAGTCATGTCATTTATATAGGATAACATGATGCAAGAAATCATGACTATGATAGGACAACATAATACAAAAAGTAATGACATTGTAATAGAACAGCATGATATAAGAAGTCATGAAAATGATAGGACAACATGATACAAGAAGTCATGACATTGTATTGGGACAACATGATACGAGAATTCATGACATTGTAATAGGACAACATATTGCAAGAAGTCGTGGGTTTAATAGGAAAACATGATAGAAAAGGTCATGACATTGTAATAGGAAAACATGATATAAGAAGTCACGACTGTAATAGGACAACATGATACAAGAAGTCATGACATCATAATAGGACAGCATGATACAAGAGGTCATAACATCATAATAGGACAACACGTACAAGAAGTCATGACTGTGATAGGACAACACGATACAAGAAGTCATGACAATGATATAGGAAAACATAATGCAAGAAGTCATGACTATAATAGGACAACATAATATAAGAAGTCATGACACTGTAATAGGAAAACATGATAAAAGAATTCAAGACACTGTAATAGGACAACATGATACAAGAAGTCATGACTGTAATAGAACAACATGATACATAAGCTCATGACATTGTAATAGGACAACATGATACAAGAAGTCATAACTGTAATTGGACAACATGATACAAAAAGTCATGACTATGATAGGACAACATAATAAAAGAAGCCATGAATTTAGTAGGACAACATGATACCATAAGTCATGACATTATAATAGGACAGCATGATACAGGAAGTCATGACATTGATATAGGACAACATAATGCAAGAAATCATGACTTTAATATAACAACATTATACAAGAAGTCATGTCACTGTAATAGGAAAACATGGTAAAAGAATTCACGACACTGTAATAGGATGATATGATACAAGAAGTCATGACTGTTATAGGACAACATGTTATAAGATGTCATGACACAGTGATAGGACAACATGATGCAGGAAGTCATGACGTTGTAATAGGAAAACATGATACAAGAAGCAATTATACTGATATAGGACAACATGGTACAAGAAGTCGTGACATTGTAATAGGACAGCAAGATACAAGAGGTCAAGATATTGTAGTAGGACAACATGATACAAGAAGTCATGACTGTAATAGGACAACATGATACAAGAAGTCATGACGTTGTAAAAGGACAATATGGTACAAGAAATCACTACGGTAATAGGAAAGCATGATACAAAAAGTCATGACATTGTAATATTACAACATGATACAAGAAGTCATGACATTGTAATAGGACAAAATTATGCAAAAGGCCATGACATTGTAGTAGGAGAACATGATACAAGAATTCATAAATGTAATAGTACAACATGATAAAAAAGTCATAACTGTAATAGGGCAAAATGATACAAGAAGTCATGACATTATAATAACATGATACAGAAAGTCATGACATTGAAATCAGAAAACATAATGCAAGAAGTCGTGACTATGACAGGACAACATGATACAAGAAGTCAGGACATTATAAGAGGGAAACACGATACTGTAATCGGACAACATGATACAGGAAGTCATGACTGTAATAGGACAGCATGATACAAGAAGTCATGATACTGATATAGGACAACATGATGCAAGAAATCATGACTATAATAGGACAACATAGTACAAGTCATGACATTGTAATAGGAAAACATGATAAAAGAATTCATGACACTTTAATAGGAAAACATGATACAAGAAGTCATGACATTGTTATAGGACAACATGATACAGGAAGTCATGGCATTGCAATAAGAAAACATGATACAAGCAACCATGACATTATAATAGGAAAACATAATAAAAGAAGTAATGACATTGTAATAGGACATCATGATACAAGAGGTCAAGACACCGTAATAAGACATGATACAAGAAGTCATGACTGTAATAGGACAACCTGGTACAAGAAGTCATGACTTTGTAATAGGACAATATGATACAAGAAATCATGACTGTAATAGGAAAGCATGATACAAGAAGTCATGACATTGTAATAGGACAAAATGATGCAAGAAGTTACGACATTGTAATAGGAGAACATGATAAAAAAGCCTCAGCACTGTAATAGGACAACACGATACAAGAAGTCATGACTGTACTTGGGCAACATCATACAAGAAGTCATGACATAAAATTTTACAAAATGATGCAAGAATTCATGACAATGAAATAGGAAAACATGATGCAAGAAGTCGTGACTATAATAGGACAGCATGATACAAGAAGTCATGATTGTAATAGGACAACATGATACAAGAAGTAATTACATTGCAATAGGACAATATGATACAAGAAGTCATGAAAATAACAGGACAACATGAGACAAGAAATCATGATAATACAATAGGACAATATGATACAAGAAGTCATGATATTGTAATAGGACAACATGATGCAAAAACTCATGACATTGTAATAGGACAACATTATACAAGATGGCATGACTGAAATAGGAGAACATGATACAACAAGACATGACTGTAATAGGACAACATAATACAAGAAGTCACGACATTGTATACGGACAACATGATACAAGAAGACATGACATTGTAATAGGACAAAATGATGCAAAAAGCCATGACATTGTAGTAGGACAACATGATACAAGAAGTCATGACATTATAATACGACAGCATGATACAGGAAGTCATGACATTGAAATAGGAAAACATAAAGCAGGAAGTCGTGACTATAACTGGACAACATGATACAAGAAGTCAGGACATTATAGTAGGAAAACACAATACAAAAAATCATGACTATGATAGGACAACATGATACAGGGAGTCATGACTGTAATAGGACAGCATGATACAAGAAGTCATGATACTGATATAAAACAACATGATGCAAGAAATCATGACTATAATAGAACAACATAATGCAAGAAGTCATGACATTGTAATAGGAAAACATGATAAAATAATTCATGACACTGTAATAGGAAAATGTGATATAAGAACTCATGACTGTTATAGGCCAACATGAACAAGAATTCATGACATTGTTATAGGAAAACATGATCCAGGAAGTCATGACATTGTAATAAGAAAACATGATACAAGAAACCATGACACTATAATAGGACAACATAATACAAGAAGTAATGACATTGTAACTGAACATCATGATACAAGAGGTCAAGGCACAGTAATAGGACAACATGATACAAGAATTCATGACTGTAATAGGAAAACATGATACAAGAAGTCATGACATTGTAATAGGACAAAATGATACAAGAAACCACGACTGTAATAGAAAAGCATGATACAAGAAGTCATGACATTGCAATAGGACAAAATGATACAAGAAGTCATGACACTGTAATAGGAAAACATGATAAAAAGCCATGGCATTGTAATAGGACAACATGATACAAGAAGTCATGACTATAATAGGACAACATGATGCAAAAAGTCATGTCTGTAATAGGGCAACATCATACAAGAAGTCACGACATTGTAATAGGAAAACATGATAAAAAGCCATGACATTGTAATAGGACAACATGATACAAGAGGTCATGACTGTAATAGGACAACATGATACAAGAAGTCATGATACTGATAAAGGACAACATGATGCAAGAAATCATGACTATAATAGGACAACTTAGTACAAGAAGTCATGACATTGTAATAGGAAAACATAATAAAAAAGCCATGACATTGTAATAGGACAGCAATATACAAGAAGTCATGACTGTAATAGGACAACATTATACAAGAAGTCATGGCTGTAATAGGGCAACATCATACAAGAAGTCATGACATATAATTTTACAAAATGATGCAATAATTCATGACAGTGAAATAGGAAAACATGATGCAAGAAGTCGTGACTATAATAGGACATGATACAAGGAGTCATGACTGTAATAGGACAACATGAGACAAAAAGTCATGATAATACAATAGGACAACATGATACAAGAAGTCATGACATTGTAATAGGACAACATGATAAAAGAAGCCATGACATTGTAATATCACAACATGATACAAGAAGTCTTGACTTTGTAAAAGGGCAAAAGGATACAAGAAGTCATAATAATGATAGGACAACATGATGCTAAAAGTCATGACAATGTAATAGGACAACACGATACAAGAAGTCATGCCTGTAATATGATACAAGAAGTCAAGACTGAAATAGGACATGATACAGGAAGTCATGACTATAATAGGACAACATGATACAAAAAGTCATGACTGTAATAGGACAATATGATACAAGAAGTCATGACATTGTAATAGGACAACATTATACAAGACGTCATGACATTATAATAGGACAACATGATACAAGGAGTCATGACATTGTAATAGGACAACATGATGCAAGAAGACATGACTGTAATATGACAACATGATACAAAAAGTAATAACATTGTAATAGGACAATATGATACAAGAAATCATGACGGTATTAGAAAAGTATGATACAATAAGTCACGACACTGTAATAGGACAACGTAAAACAAGAAGTCATGACATTTCAATGGGACAACATGATACAAAAAATCATAACTGTAATAGGGCAACATGATACAAGAAGTCATGACATTGAAATAAAAAAAATTGATGCAAGAAATCATGACCATAATAGAACAACACGATACAATAAGTCATCACATTATAATAGGAAAACACGATACATGAAATCATGACTGTAATAGGATAACATGATACGAGAAGTAATGACTACTACGATAACATGATGCAAGAAATCATGATATTAATGTAGCACAACATGATGCAACATGTAGGAACCTACTAGGTTGACCTCTATTTAAATCTTGCATAGTTCTTGATACTACTCTGGATATGACATGGATATAACGTCGGACCAGTATCGTTAATTTACTTAATGTAACGTGTGAGTATAACTGTATGTCATGATCGTTGCATTACTAGATGTAATGTGTAGTTATATCCCGTAGCCATAATGGTTACGCTGGTAAGTATAACTCCGGCGTATAGACTGCAGGAATATCTTTCGCTAAACCTGGTACGTCACTAGATATAATTCAGAGACATAACCATAAGACATAACCTACGGATATCACACGTCTACAAGAAAGTATAATACTTGCCATAACATGTAAATATAATCCAATGGCATAAGATCTCTGAACATACTCTTATGAAGACCATCATATTATTATTTATAATGTGTATCTAAATCTAGTATATAACATATGGTGGCAACAACATAAGGATGTGTAAAGGTATAGCATGTGGATATAGCATCTAAATGCCACTCAAGATATAGGCTATC
>JAUUEG010111966.1:0-10879 GCA_032361445.1 Panulirus gracilis | reverse complement strand
GTGTATATGTGTTTGTGAGTGGATCCCTTTCTTCATCTGTTTCCTTACACTATTTTTTTTATACTTAATCGCTGTTTCTCTAGTCGGCGAGGCAGCACAAAGAAACAGACGAAGAATGGCCCAACGACTCACATACACATATACACAAATGCCTATACACGCACATATACATTTCAATGTATACATACATACACAGAAATATACATATATACATATGTACACATTCATACTTGCTTGCCCTCATCCATTCCCAGCGCCGCCCCGTCTCACAGGAAACTGCATCACCAACCCTTGCATCAGCGAGGTAGTACCAGTAAAACATATTGAAAAGGCCACACTCCTTCCACTCAATCTCTAACTGTATATACATATACACACCATTATATGGGGATGCTGAAGAAAGACTGCAAACCAAGTATGCCTTATGTGACATAGAATTTGACTAAGAGAGGCAGGAGCTGGAGGTTGGAAACCCTCCTTTCCTGTATTATTTTCTAAAAGAAGGAACAGAACAAGGAGCTATGAGAGGAATTTTTCTTCTAAGGCTCTGTCGCCTGTTCTTGATGCTACCTCACTCATGCAGGAAATAATGTGTAAAAAAAAAAGAGAGAGAGAGAGAGAGTCTAAACTAAATCCAAAGGTCTATCTGCAAACATACTAAACCAAAAAAAAGGTATAATCTATTGGATCATCTTCAAGCATGACTATCTTTGCATTGTGAGCTTAGGCAAAAATATATAATGCATCCCAAACATTAAATCATATTTGAAACTATTTTTAATCAGACATGTCATATTTCAAATCAAAGGTCTTCCACTTAACTTTTAGTAACTTTGCACTCCATAGATATTGTCTATTAAACAAATCTTAGTGAAATGGCAAAGCAAGTAATCCCTCAATATCCAAAGCTATTGGCAATTCTTCATGCACTCACTAACTCCCTAACCTGTCATCATCATAGTCCCACCTTACGAGAACAGTTAAGGAGGCCAACTGTCTACTAGAAAATATTAAAATAGCATTCAAGTTCATGGACAAGGAATTGCTCAGCAATTAGTCAAAACTAATACATGTTTCCCAAGTTTGGTCACTGCACCTAAAGAAATACAAATAGTAAGAAAAGTCCAGAAGAGAGCAAAAAAGAGGGTAAAAGAATTAAGAGAGCTGAGGTACAGGTAAAGGTTAGAAACTCTTAAATATGCCCATGCTAGAAGAGTAAGGGGTGATGATCACAACTTTTTAGTTTTTTAAACAGACTGGGAGTTGTAAGGATAGAACCAATAGAGCACAAAACATTAAAACGAGCAAGAAACTTGTTTAAAAAAATGTGAAGAAATACTTGTATAGTATGAGAGTGGTGGATGAATGGAGTAAAAATAATAAGACATGGTTAAAGCTGACACCATACAGATATTTTTTAAGAAGTTGCATGACAGAAAATGAAGAGATGGGGCCCCATGAGTAAAACTCCACCCCCAAACAGTTTAAATATGTAAACACATCATTATGAAATCCTCAAGCATTTTAAATGTAAGGCAATTGTCTCACAAAACATAAATATACTAACTTGGATTTGCTCTTTACAATTACTGTACATAAATAGACATGAACAACTAATCAAGATATATCCTTTAACCTTGTACATGAACTTCCAGTCAGAAAAACACAATATTGTGTTGTTTCTACAAAAGCTATGACAAATATGTATGGGACTAACTCAAAGAATTTGTAGGCAAGGCTAGAAAAAGCAATATAGGAAATAATGAAATGCAATGTTATTCACTGTCCTATCCTGATAGAGCCCTTGAACTGACCGAAGATAGAGCCTGGGACTGTCAAATGTGAGAGGTAACAGAACCAAAAGACTGTACTGATTATCTGTACTTTGGGAAAATGCAATTATATAATGGTAATGGCAACTGAGCCTGCAGTTTCCTCCAAATGATAATAATTCCTGGTATATTACTGCCACTCAATGTAGTACAACTTTAAGTGAAAAAAAAAACAAACTGGTAATTCATTACTGACGAAAGTGTCAAACAAGAGTATAAGGAGACTCTTATGACAGAAGCCAACATTAACGTCATCATGTCAATTATCAGGACAATAATGGTGGCAATGTTGGTATAAAGAAAAACAAGCAAAAATCTAAAGGAAATAGTCTGGTGTTCGACGTGTGACATGAGGTTCCCCTCTCCTGGGTGCTGGGTCAAACTGGAGGCTGCAAAGAAAATATTAGAATATTAAAATCATTACATGAAAATTACATTCACAACAAAATATCAACAGAAGATAAAGTAAACTGAACTTTATCAGCAATGCATAAGGGTATTTGTAAGCAGTTTATTGTCTACATAGGTTGTACCTCTCTAATCAGAAAGTCTGTGGTGTAGCATATTTTGAATCCACTGCCATTAGTTTGTGGATCTGCCACCAGGGCAGCATTGTTAGCTTCTCATACATTTGTGTATTTTGTGCACTCTAGACTAACACTGTGGACAATGGCCCAATTTCAAAAGTCATCAGGAATAGCACAATAGCTCCCTAAGGCCATCTAAATCTCATATGAAGTGCACGAAGAATGTTTTAAGCCTCAAAAGAAGATGGAGTTGTGGAAGAGGTTGGCAAAAGGCAAGTCCAAGGAATTACATATAAATGACTTCATCATTTGCTTGTTTGCATATATTTGTATGTCCTTGTGAAATACTTATAAATGTGTAAAATATTTTGAGATATTACAACTTCTGAATTATTTGATATTCTAAAATCCCTAATATTACTGAAAATCATGTTATCTAGAACAGCTGATTCCCCCAAGCATTTCGGATAACAGAGGTTTTACTGTATTTGACTATCTATGATTGAATTTATTGTTTAAATAACTCAAAAGCATGAAGTTCTGTAAGATACAATATTCCCATATGTATCACTCTTTTATTAAACTTTTCATCATTGTGCTTGATTTGCTATCTGCCAGTGGCCTGTTAGGAGAGAGGCACTAAAGGCTAAGTAGTGGCACTGGAGTTCACCGCTTGTGGAGACTCTTTTGCCTTGGGCTCCCCCATGGAGAAGTTCCTGGAAGAAACAGGCATCAGAGATGTAGATAGAGGGATAGTTCATTGTCTAGGCAACTTCATATTGACCACATCCCAGAAACAAACCTCTTTTGGTGGCCTAGAGGAAGATTTTTTTATGGTTGTGAATGTTATTAGGGTCTTCTACTGATGAGACATTCATACTTATTCTAGTATCATCTTCAAAGAATGATACATATCTGTGATTCATGTTTACGTCAATCTCAGATATAAAAGTGAGGAACAAGAAGGGTGTAACTGCAAGTACAATTCCTTAGGGGACTGAGCTCTGTACCTTGAAGGCACTGGAAACTGTCTGACTTAGAACAAACTATTGTGATCTGTATTTAACAAGTTGTATATTCATGATCTACTTTTGCTGGTTATCCCAATCTTACACATTTTATGTGCAGTAACACCTTGGTCACATTTATGAAATACACTTTCATTTTGTTAGTTCTTTAGGGCTTCTGCAATTTCATTACTGTGGTCAAGCAAATGAGAAGCAAGATCTTCCTACCCTAAAACCATGATGTCCTAGGTTATGTAGATTACTTGATTCCATAAATGTAATGAGTTTACTTCTTAAGACTAAACAACTTCAGTAATATGCTATGTCTTTGCTATTAGCCTGTAGTCTTCTTGGATTGGTATTGATTTTTGTAGGTCATCAGTATATGATGTAAGGTGTCTGATCTCTGTTTATAGTCAGTATTTGATAATAGGTATCTGATATCTTTATATCATCAGTATTTAAAATAAGGAGCTTGATCTTTGTTCATGTTCGATATTCAATAATAGGTATCTGATCTCTTTATATCATCAGTATTTGATGTGAAGGATTGTTTGTCTGAATACAAAAAAAAATGCAGAGTTGAATCTTATCCCTGCACATTCAATGATATCATTCATTAAATATCTGAGATTCTTACATTGTCAGAACTTGATGTTAATGACCTCATCTTGGTATAATGTCATTATGTAATGCAAAAGTCTTATCTCTACCTGTTGGTAGCCCATCATGTTAAGGGTCTCATCTGCATAACCCTGAATATCCAATGCTAATTTTTTCACATCATTGACAGGTCCTGGTGTTTAGCTCAAGAATGTGATGTATGCCTCCAATCTTTCCTGACCAACAAGCTGCCATAGGAATGAAATTTGGCAAGTGTTGCAGTATGAAGAGAAGAGCATTATGACAATAACATTCTACATTTATACTACCAGCTACATGAAAACAGAAAAGGTACCAATAAACATGTCTGTAATAAAAAGAACAGCAACAACAGTAGATACAGTTGAAGAACAATAATGACTGAGAAAATATAAAAACAAGCAAGAAATAGTATTGATAACAATGCTATAGTGACAGTAACAACAGACATACCATTGATAAGAACAAAAGGGTGACATCAGTAACAGAAGCAACAGAAACAGTATTAATGACAACAGTAGAATGACAGTGACAAGAAGGGCACATTAAATGAAAATGTGGTTAAGAAATTGAACTTAGGTATTTATACTACCAGTTGCATGAAAGCAGAAAAGGGACCAATAAGCATGTCTGTAATAAAAAGAACAGCAACAACAGTAGTTACAGTTGAAGAACAATAATGACTGAGAAAATATAAAAACAGAAGCAACAGAAATAGTATTGATAACAACACTATAGTGACAGTAACAACAAAAACAGCATTAATAAAATCAAAAGGGTGACATCAGTAACAGGAGCGACAGAAACAGCATTAATGACAACAGTAGTGACAGTGGTATAGAAAGGACACATTAAATGAAAATGTGGTTAAGAAATTGAAGGAAAGGATTTAACCTTTTACCTAGAAAGTCTGTAATTGATATTCTGTTTATCAAACTTCATTTTTATCAAAATTCTGTTATCAAAGCCACATTTCTTATGGACAAAGAACCTGTTAATATCAAGTACAGTCAGGCTGCTCATATTATGTCTTAAAACTCTGTTAATGGAACTTTGTATTTTATCTGAGAAATTGTCTCCTTACTATGTCTCCTTACTATTTTGCAATTAAAGTTCATATATTCAAATATCTTTGGTAATTACAACTTTCTTCCAGAAATTCCACATGAACTATGAATGGTACATCACGTATGGAAAGTCTGAGATGTAAATGCTTGTCCATATCCCCTGAAGGTGATTATATGAGATATATAAGAAAATGTTCTATTAATTATATCGGTATTAACTACAAAAATCTGTTCAGTTATTGTCAACAATAGTAGAAACCTGACTTAAGTAGAAGACCATCAGCGTAAAAAGCAAGCAGTCTGCAGGGAAGAAACTAATGATTTTCCATGTAAACAAAAGCCAGGAGAAATATAGGTAGTAAACTGGAACTGCCACTGTTAACCGGGTGTGGTGTTTCAATGTGTGGACAAGAAGGAGGGAGGGCCTGACCTGTAACTTTACTGGGGAAGGCAGACATTGACAGCTGCTACACTCTCCACATGATTTGTGAACAGTTCAGCTTTCTCCAGTTGACTCTGGTTGACCTAGAATTGGTTAGGTTGGTAGCAGCAAACTACTTACTCATCTTATAAACATCCCATACACCACTTCTGCCAAGATCATTCATCCCACCTCTGGTGCTCACTCATTGAATATTTGAGGCTCTCAAGGCTGCAGCTGGGGACTGTGATATTGTTATGTTACAGCATTGCATCATGAAGGACATCTGACTGGCATTTTATATCTGTAGAAAATTCATCAGGAAAAAGATATGTTGAAACCCACAGGTAAGAAATCTTACATGAGTTAGTCATGCTAGAAAAGCTGTACCTAATATTATAGTCTTGAGAAGTGTACAAGAGAAACAACATGAATAATCACAGTGCCGAGTCCTCCCAGAAGAATGATTCAATTCAGCACATGAATATTTATACAGGAGAGAAGCCATTTGAATGTTTCCAGTGCCGAGAAACCTTCTTGGACAGGACTAAATTAGCACAACACATGATTGCACATACTGAAGAGAAACCATATCAGTGTTCACTCTGCCAAAAGACCTTTTCACAAAGGGGCTATTTAGCACAGCACATGAGAGTTCATACAAAAGAAAGGCCATATGAATGTTCACAGTGCCAAAAGGCCTTTTCTCATAGGAGCACTTTAGTGCAGCATATGAGGGTTCATACAGGAGAGAAGCCATATGAATGTTCACAGTGCCTAAAGACCTTCTCACGTAGCAGTCATTTAGTGATGCACATGGCAGTTCATACAGGACAGAAACCACACAAATGTTCCTATTGCCAGAAGCCCTTTTCGATGAAGAGTAATTTAGTGCAGCATGAGAGACTTCATACAGGAGAGAAGCTATATGAATGTTCACAGTGCCAAAGGTCCTTCTCACAGAAGAATTCTTTAATGAAGCACATCAAAATTCATACAGGAGAGAAACCATATGAATGCTCACAGTGCCAAAAGTCATTTGCACAGAAGAATTCTTTAGCAAAGCACATCAAAATTCATACAGGAGAAAAACCATATAAATGTTCACAGTGCCAAAAGTCCTTTTCCATGAAATGTTACCTAGTGCAGCATGTGAGAGTTCATACAGGAGAGAAACCATATGAATGTCCACAGTGTCAGGAGACTTTTTCACAAAGGAGTACTTTAGTGCAACACTTGAAAGTTCATACAAGAGAAAAACCTTTTGAATGTTCCTATTGCCAAAAGACCTTCTCACGTAGGAGTCATGTAGAGGTGCACATGAAAGTTCATACAGGAGAGACACCATATAAGTGTTCACATTGCCAAAAAAACTTCACAAGAAAGAGTTCTTTAGTGCGGCACACAAGACTTCATACAGGAAAGAAGCCTTATGATTGGTCACAGTGCCAACAGACATTTTCACAGAGTAGTTCAGCAGAGCATATGGAAGTTCATGCAGGAAAGAAGCCATATGAATGTTTACACTGCAAAAAATGTTTCTTCCACAGGGGATACTTTATGAAGCACATGTCAGTCCATAAAGAAGAGAAAACATATGAATATTACCAATGCCAAAATTCCTTTTCTCAAAAGAGTGGTTTGGTGGAACACTTGAATATTTGTACAGGAGAGAAACCTTATGATTTCTCACAGAGCCAAACATCTGAGGACAATTTGATGCTTCACCCATCAGTAAAGAATTCTAGCAGTGCTGAAGAACTACAAGATTGTAGCGCAGAATCTGTCAAAAATATGCATCACAGTCAAGAACTATTAACCAACACTGGCCCTTATTTGTCTGTAAGGGCTGAGATTGGCAATATTGACATTGTTAAGGAAGAGGTCTGATCCCTATACAGTTAATCTCACTTATATAAAGCCTCTCTGAATATGATGACTTAAAGAAAACTCGTTGCCATTCTACAATTCATCAAATCACAAAGCAGCAACTAATCCAAGAGCTGCTAGACAATGGAGCATTGAGAAGATACATAAGCTATGTCTTGTCTAGGGAAAACACTGTGTCACCTCCATCACTTTCCTCTGTACAAGAAACAGTTATCTAAAACCTCTTTGTGCTAGAGGAAGGCAATTATTACACCTTGAGTCAGTTTGGTGATATTTTTTCTTGGTTATCTTTGTATCATATTCATGATAGCAGTAAACTAGAGTTAAGCCATTGGTGGAAGAGCTGGGTGTGAGGTTAGTTGAACATGGTTATTAGGCTGATATATATATATATATATATGGTAGAAATTGTAATGTACAATTAGTTATTTATTGATACAAAGATCGAAAGATATCTTTAGTTATTTTTGCCAAACAATGTAAACAACACATTTAATTGTTACAGTCTGCTTTAGAATGACGCTTATATTTCAAGCATATATTTTAGTATGCTATTAGTCTATGCTTATGTACCTGGTGCTGCTTTTCCTATTCATCAATAAAGACTCTAACTATAAAGAAGTCTTCCATACTTGTTTGCCAATTCCTGCCTGGCAAAGTCGCACCTTGAGCAGACATTTGACCGAGCTGTAGAAGAAAATCCCTGGCCGATTCTGTCCATCCCTACTTTTGGAAAGTAAGATCACAAAAGAAGAGGATTTTCAGCTCCTCTCTCTAGCCTCTCATAGTTGCATTCGACAATTTCAGGAGATACATAGTCATGTTATTTCCTTCTTACGTATATCATTAAAGTATCTTCAAAATTGCTCTTTTTATAAATACAACTTTGTTATAACACATAAAAGTTAAGAGAATATTGAAATTGCATTTTGCACTTTGGCCATTACAGACGTTTTCTGTGTACACCAAACTGTTACTGTTCATTCACATACCCAAACTATGTTTCATATCCAGTGCCTGTGTACTTCTGATATTATGTAATCTGTTTTAATCATTTGTAACTGTATCAAAACCAACACTATCGTATCTTTTTGAATCTGTATTATTGAGACATTCTTTATGAATATTAACATATCATCATATGTACGTATGGACAAGGGTCTACTCCATTCATTTCATTTAATGTAAATTGCTTATCCTGATCAGTCAATACCTCCCTGAGTACTGCCACTGTTGACTGTACATCTATCAAGGCTTCTTCTGCAGACTACATATCACTATGTTTTAGGGGGCCAGCCTATGGGTAGGTGAATATATATATGTTTTGCATCTAAGAAGCTGGTACAGACATACCAATATTATTGGCTGATAAGGCTCATCTATCACTGAAATACTTCTTAGTGGTAACTTTCACCCATCCCTTTGATATAGAGCATTGACAAACCCAACATGAACTGTAATACATTAGTGTATCAGATTGTACCCCTGGCCAAAAGAAATTATGTAAAGTCTTCTCTGTTGTCTTTTTTGCACCTAAGTGACCCTCAAAAGTATATGTATGAGTTGGTTAAAGTACTCAATTTCTGAACTTTTTGTTGGCACCACCACCTGATGTACCTAGTCTCCTTACTTTGTTCCTACTGTAAATCCATGTATAGCATACCCCTGCTATATAGAAATAGTGCCTCTTTACTTATTTGTCTTCAGTGCCATGGTTTCTTCCAACATCTGGACTAGTGCAAGTGTAATGTCCTCCTCTTGGCTCTTCCAAAGTTCTGTTGAAATTATTGGTGAAGTTCATGGCTTGCTCGCTTCCCCTCAATGGCTCCTGCTTTCCACAGCACACCCTTCTTGATCAGATTGAATCAAGTCAGCATCGGGGTTTGAAGGTTCCCTGACTTTAGTAAGGTTGCCTAGATAAAATTAAATCACATACTGGGCTAGACATGCAGGTTTCCCTTGTATTATGGGGTATCTGCCCTGCTATAAATTGTGGGAACTCTCCTCACAGTCCAATCTACTTATACACAAGTTTTGGTCTTGGCTTTGAGTTTCCTTCCTCCACTAAGTATGAATCTCTACTGTCAAACAACCAGTGTTCCTTAGCACCTTTACATTCTTCTCATTTAGTCTACCTTTGGTGACTGGCATCTTTCTAACTCCAGATACATCCTTCAAAACTTGATGTGTCTCATCTCCTCTTAGTTTCATGATGTTTACATTTCTAAGGCTGCATACATATCTGGTGATTTGCCCACTACCACATATACAGCATTTGGTTATCTGTCCACCACCATGCATAGAGCATCTTGTGATCTGTCCACCACCATACATACAACAATATCCTCTCTTGGGTGGGTGTCATGTTTCACCTTACCTGCTTGTCCCTGGTTCTCTCTCTGAAGTGCCTTTGAATTTTTGTCCACATTTTACTTCCTCTTGATATGTACTGCACCCCCTTTTCCATATGCTGCTCATTTTATAGTTCTTGTACCTATAGTCAAGCCATGTTATTTACCCTTTCTTGCATTGTGGCAATATTTTTCTTTGTTTCCATATTTCTCACACAATGCATGTACCAGAAACCCTTGACTTACTTCTGCTTGCTTACCTTGGTTATATATGTTACACTTATAATCTCAAGATATTTTTATAGTGACCCATTTCTTTCAAAGTCCTCATCCTCATATTGCTTCACCAAGTTCTGCCACTCCAGCTACATCAGAAGGCTTGCATTCACCAAGCAACTGCACCTTCCTAGATCAGCTATTACAGAATTGCTCCATCACTACACTTGACAGTCCTTTCATATGGAGGCCCACCTTTCTCTAGCTTATGTAATTTTTTTCACATAATTCTGCATCCTATTAACAAATTGTTAGACCAGTTGTTCCTACATGAATCTTGATAAGCAGACTTTCTGCCATAAGGATGAACTTCATCAGTAATGCCCCTATTTCCTGCTCTAAAGATAAACCTCTTCAGTAGTGCCTCTTCTGCCATAAGAACGAACCTATCCAGTAGTGCCTCTTTATCTGTTACAAGGTTGAACCTCTACACTAGTGCCTCTTCTTCTATCATAAGGATGAACCTCTTCAGTAAAGCCTTTTTGTCTGTCATAAGAATGAATCTCCTCAATAGTTCCTCTTTGATTGTGTCATAGACCACCACTGCTGTCATCCAAATGATAGTATGTATCTAAGGCTTTACCTGTGTACAAGGACAAATCTCAGTAAATGAATTAAATCATCTGACTCCTGGAACTTTGGAAATTTAGGCACCTTTATGTGGAACGACCCTGACCCAGTCAATGAAATACCATCATCGCCAGCCCTTTTCTTCATGTCAGTGCATTTGTAATGTTAATACTTCCCACTTTTCAGCTTTCTCATACTGTGCTTTCTCTTTCTTATTCTTTGTGAACTTCTTGATGAACTCTTTCAGATCCTCAAATGAATAACTCATAGACTTTCTTATTTCATATAACTTACTC
>JAUUEG010111858.1:0-10881 GCA_032361445.1 Panulirus gracilis | reverse complement strand
CCTTTTCCAGTATTTACAGATGAGTCATCCAACATTCTTGGATGATAACTGAGTACAAATGTTTGAGTTCAGCATATCGTTTTCTCTTGAGTATTCCGCCTCCTATTTCCCATCTCCAACGTATGATGATGTCCCCGAAAATCTCATCACTTTTTCTGTCTAATAGGAGAGGAAATTTGCGCACTCCTATGGGTGAAAAATATTCACATTAGTAAATTTGACCTTGCCGATTTTGTGGTGTTCATTGAATCACCGTAAGTACTTGTCTGTAAATTTGTAAAAAATTAAGATTTCATAGAAGCAGAGGGAGAGAAATTGATACAAATGGAAGGATGTATGTCTTCGTTAAGCATGAGGTGTTGCTGGGAAAAGAAGGGACGACTTAAGATTAATAATCTAAAGATTAGTTTGTGCGGTCAACGGGCGGATGACACTTGCGGTTCAGTCTTTTAGGGTGTATTGAGGTGGATTTCGAATTCATATTCTGGCAGTGATTAATGAAAGAGTCTTCTCTCCTGTTGTAGAATCGTAGATAGAAATCATGGCAGATACGACTCCACTGTCTTGGTCTTGAAGGCAGCCGTGTGGGCTACGTACGGGTTTGTTTATTTGCGTAAAACACAAGAGTTGAACTGCTAGCGCGTCACCACTGACTGCTTTCTCGTGTTACTCTCTGAATGTCATATGTGACAACGACTCACGAGGTCGGAGGACATCACATTCTTGGATTCATATTACAAGCTAGACACTTCAGACACATGATAGCAAATAGAATGGCTCATTTTCTAACACATTTGGCATGGAAAAATCACGTATGTACGATAAGTAAAGATGAGGTGCCGGTTAATGAAACCTTTACCCTGGACTCACGACTCAATGGGAAATGAAAACTATTTGGATCCAGTCAGAGTCCCTTGGTTTTTACAGTGGAATAAAAGTTTTCCTTAGCATCGACAGTCGGGACTGTGGCGACGTACGGTTATGTGGCGAAACGATGGTTTCTTATTAGTAACAGTAATTTCCATAGCTTAGAGTTATGAACAAGAGACATTTGATTAAGTGATAATCAGGAAAGTTGATAAAACGGGTTATGATAAGCTAGTCACGAATTCCTGTTAAATTCTACGCCAGTGCCGCTGGCTTATCATCAGGCAGTAGGACAAATTGGTTACCGTTCCAGTAGCAGATGGTGTGATAATACACCACTTGAGATCCAGCAAAGCCATTAACACGAAGCATTCGCCGAGACTCCATATCTTTCGTATATTTTCTCAGAGGAGCAAGTATGAAGCTTCCCAGAGAGATACAACTCCGGGGAAGTTGTCTTAATAAATAACCCCACGGGAAGGTAATGTGTTGATCCAGCGGGTTGTGAACACGGCTCACCGAGGTACGAAGGATAACAGTAGTTTTTTGTGTTCTGATGTGTGGTACGGTATCTGGTTCACAGACCTCAGCTAGGGGTAGCCATGCAGGCCAGTGGTGGACATAGGGAGACAGATATGCTCCCCGTACTGCGAATCAGATGTGTTTGTGTCACTGGAGTTGCTCCTGAATGTCTCAGTAGGACAAGGTAACAGGAGGGAGGGAGGACCCAAATGCCAAACTAAGGCTTCGTATCAAAAACAACTTGCGAGAAACTAGACTCACTCAGTGAGACAGAGGTGGGAGGTGCTCTGTGTAGATGAGATCACACGTGTACTGTGAATCAGGCATTGGTTGCACTGTTGGCGTGCTCCGTGTAACGTGAGTTAGGTTGTTGGAGGTAGCAATGATTCCCCGTGCGCCGTCACCCCCTTTACTCTCGTCCCCACCTGACCTCTCCAACCATTTCGCCTCGCCGTGACGCCCCCTTCTTGCCTCCCATCTTAACTCCACTTACCCATCATCCGTCCTAACACTTCCCCACCACCATACCCGTCCACACCTCCCTCCACGGCATCCTGCCGCCACCCTCCCCACAGTGAGTTAGTACCGCAGTGATTGATTGATTTGTGCCGGTAACCACGGCAAGGTCATCCGTGCACCCCCATGCTCATCCTGTGAGCGGTAGCGCCAAAGGATTACAGTGATCACAAAGGGTGTTAGTCAGACCCCAGAGGATTGATATTACATAGGATGTTACAGTTCGTATTTCAGTACATACGTTACATAGTTTCATATGGTAAGTTTTACCGACTAGATGCAAAAAGTGGATACAAGCTTAACATTTCAAGTATCTTGTTATCAACAATAAGATGATGTGACGTTTCTTGCAGGGTTTGTTTAGATCTATCCCTAAGAGGCTCTATTTTATTCACATTCTATGACATAGTGTTCTACAGTGGTTGTTAAGTATCCCTCCCTGTCCCAGATTGCTCGCTATTTTTCCTGCCTTACCCACACCTGGGCAGCTGGCATTCCCTTCACAAACATTCGCTCTATTTCACACATAACGCTTGACAACGTGTAACTTGAACTATTTAATTTAGATTTTTCCTGCGGTGAGCGCTACGCGTTTGTTTTAGGTATTCTGATCCCCTTCCCCACTTATCACCTACCCTACACTTCCCCCACCTCCCATTATCATCCTCCCTCCCTACACCCAGCCTGTCCCTCCCCATCGCATCCCATACCACCCCCGACCCACTCTTCCTCGCCTCAAACCCTCACTCTCTCCTCCTACCATAACCCCTCCCACCATCTTTTTTGCCTCCACTTGCCTCCATCTCTTCCCTCTTTGCACATCTCTCCCCGATACCCTCTCTCCCCTCCCTCTCTTCCCCCACCCCACGACCCTCCGTCTCCATCAGGCAAGTAGAACCCGTGCACCTCTGTCGCCACCTCCCAGAGATTAATTACCTGTAGTCTTGTTTAGTCTCGGTCCAGACTACCCTCCCCACTTCTCCCTCCTCCTCCTCCTCACTCCTAACCTCCCCTTACCCCCTTCCCTATCCCTACCTTTCCCTCCTCCTCCTTTCCTCATATCTTTTGGTTTTCTCCTCCTTCCTCATGTCCCTGACCCACGAATAGATTTGAGAAATTACGTAAAATAGCATGGAATTCCACTCCCACCTGGCAGGAAAGGAAAGAGGTGAGGGAACGAGTGAGGTGCGATGATATGCATAAGCCCACTGAGAATGATGCGTTCGTGTTGTGCTTTACAGAAGCCACAACACATGAGGGAAATGGGTTGTAACTGATCAGATGTAGGCTTGGGTATAGGGATACTTGTGCTTCGTGTCCAAGCTTGAGGACGGACTCCTTGTTCGAGGCTTATATTATAGAGATCGAGAAGAGGATTAGCAGGAGGCGAGACGTTTAAGAGGACTCGGACCACGTCATAGGTGACATCATCATCATCCCCAGGCGCAGTAGCCTTGCCGTGGAGAAGTGCACGTCGTAACTCCGTGATATGGATGTTGTCTGCCTCACGTCTGGCCGCTGCAGGCCATTACTATGGCAAAGCCTCTGTTGACAACAGGCTGATGCTGGGTATCCTGAACATACCGAGGCAATGTCGTGGTGTTTGATCGTGCAAACCACAGCCGTGCCAGATCGTTGGCGTTGTTAAGGGGGTTGTGATGTATGGGTAGCGTTTTTCTTTTTGCTGTAACCCTATTAACTTTGATGTGTGTGTGTGAGCATTAACGCCTTGCAGGATCTGGTGTCAGTGTGGTCAGTTCACGCTTGGTCCTTCATCTCGCAGTATTCCCTTAAAGCTTTCGAGAGAGGAGGAAAGTATCGCCATTCCGATCTTCGTGATAGCCATCCACCGATATTCGAACTTTCTCCTCATACGGCTTGCAATCGCTCATCTCTACCCTACGTGTTCTTACGCTTCTGATTCCCCTGATTTTTCCGCAGCACATAGTAGGAGTGACTGGTTCTCAGAAGAAAACATTCGGTTTGGTTTTGCTATTATCATTTATGATGGAAACAGGATATTCACGAACGCTGAAGGTGTGTGTGGATAGAATGCGCTAGGAGATGGGACGAACCACTTGCTTTAATGGGGTCCAACCGCTTGGCCAAGAGGACGTTACTTTTCTGGGAGTGTGATCGAAAGACAAAAAGGTCCTCCGGTTGGTGTGAATTTAGGGCACTAAACCTATCACCACTGTAGACCCACTGAACAGTCAGTCCCACCAGCGCTGGTAAGTCTCGACGCCATAAACCCATCAGGGTTTTTACCCACTAACAACCCAGTCTTTCATGAGGTTATAACACATAAACCCCCCTCCGGTACTAAGACCTCACGGCGCCACAGATCTAGATCTAACGTCTCTTTGATAAGACGCTCCACACACACACCACTGTACGGTACGGTGCACTTCATTTGTGGTAGGTTTTCCGTTGCTAGAGGGCCCACAAGCCGGGAGGTGGGGACGCAAAAGCCATAGTGAGCCCACCAGTACAAGGGCACCCATCAGTGACAGGAGGAAACAGACAAGATTTGCCCTGTTTTCAATGGCGTGTGAAAGCTATATAATTCTTATGCTTTCATGTTTACATTGAGTTTTTGTTCGCTGTAAATGCTTACGTCCAGATTTTGTGCGCTGTACGTGTTCGCGTCTTCCTTGCACTTGAAGCCACTTCCTAGCGAGCATTCTTCATTATGTGGCATGACGCAACAAACGTCATTAACGTTGGCATATGTCAGCATCAGCATTGGATGTTAGGTTAAATCTCGGCTGTTTGGAGTAGTTGTAGTTTCCATAGGCTCTGCTCATTGTTTTACATACGTCGTCTATTTCCAGATCATGAATGCCCTCCACATTATCAACTTAAGTAGGAGACTAATAGTTAAGATCTCATTATCATTACATCTGATCAGCGCCCGAACGTATCACTTCTTTTGACCGTAAGAAGTCCTTTAATCTCGCAAATCCATAAGTTATTTCTAAATTATTCTATAGTACATATCTACCCAGAGTGGTCGCCAGCTCCATCATTTGACCAGATACTGATGCAGCAAACTAAGGTTGATCTAACTCGACTCGAACCCGAGGAAAAACGGATCGAAGTCGATAGCTTTATAGTTAGCCCACAGTATCAGACCAACTGTATCCTTTCCATCAGCGGTCAGCAGATGGACAATGTTGTCAGCTGGCTCTCTCAGATAGATATCCAGTTCTTTCATCATTTGCTGAGATCAGGGTGATCTTATTGAACCAGGGAAGCTTCTCGGTTCTTGTAAGGTTCTGCTGACCAGTTGACTGCATGTGTGTACTTATTACTTTAAATAACAGATTGAACTTGTGACCCACGCGGGAGAAGGGTAAATTGGGCTTTTTCAGGGCAGGATATATCCTTAGCGGTAGAGTCCATTAGGATGGATCAGGGAGGTGCAGCCTTTCAAACCTCTCATCACACAGACTTCTGCCATCAGGAGCAGCCTGGAAAGGACCCAGTGGTCCGTTGCTGTTCGAATTCCATTGCTTTCCCGTCCCATACTCAGTTGTTGTAAAGTGAAAGATGACTTTCCCCACATTGATATGAATACGTCTTTCTTTTTCCCAAGCCCCAGCCCTCAGCCCCGTCTCTAGCCCTAAGCTCAGCTCCCAGCGTTGACCCTAGCCTCCAGGGACATGCCCAACCTCCCAGCACAGTCCTCAGCCCCAAGCACTACCCCAGCGTTACCCCAGCCCCGAACACCTCCCCAGCCCTCAGCGCCACCTTCATCCCCCAGCGCCGTCCCCAGCCCCAGAAAAATAGAACCTTTTAGGGATAGGTTCTACACAAACCCCGGCAGGAAATGCCACAACACCTGATTGTTGATGACAAGATACCTGAATTCTTAGGATTTTGACCAATTCTTGCATCGTCAGTTAAAATTACCGTTCGAAAGACTATGTAATGTCTGTAATGAACGCTTAAGGAATGAGTCAACTTTTTGTAACAACTTATGTAACATCTGTTCACTGGGGCCTGACTAAGACCCTCTGTGACCCCTGTAATCCTTTTTGCGCTTCCGCTCACAGGATGAGCATGGGATGCACAGTAAGTATGCTGGGGATACTGGTACAAACCAATCACATATTCTGAACATCGTTCATTGCGCACATCAGTTGATGACTGAGGGCTTCAGTGCTTCGAGGAAACCAAGGGTGGATGTTCCATGTTGGTACTGTTGTCCAGATCTCGTGTTTATCTGTGGTTTGTATAATGGTTGTCTTCGTCTCTGCCATACTTTCTGGTCTACTTCTCTTAAGTATGTATCGACTGGTGTAATTTTGATTTCCAGTCGTTCGTGATGTTCTACGATGTTTTCGGTGTGGTTGTTAGCATCGCCCTTCGCCCCCAGCGCTACTCCTAGCGCCGCCCCCAGTGCAGCACCCTAGCCTACCCATAGCGCAGCCCCCAGCCCCCTGATGCATCACGTTGCAATAGCCGTCAGCAGCTGCAACGGCCGTGTCTCACCTCCAGAATCAGACGACCAGCGCTCCTGCTGGTGTCTGTTTACCCAGTCAGCGTCTCAACGACCTCCGATGGACGCCCAAGGACTCCCGAGGACACCCGCTGACAGACGAGGCGGCCGCCGGGGCTCGAGACCCGCCCCCAGGGGACCTGTTCCCCGGCTTGTTTATGCCTGATGGTTTCTGCAGGTCCCCCTCCACCACACCACCTCTTCCTCGACCTCCCCGCAGCTCAGACTGAGGGAGGGGGACACGCGTCAGGGACTACTGTCAGTTATTTTTTTTCTTCGTAGAAATTTGGTTTCTCGTTGCATTAGTATTTTTCGAAGTATGTTGCGTGTAAAATCTACGATTTGAACATTACAGCTGGGAAAAGGTGTTCCTCTCAGCAGATAAGATCTAAGACGGCAAATACAAGCAGTAGTTGGTCGTGAAGGCTTTTCCGGGAACTGACCTCGACTGTGTATGCTCGTGTGTTTTCATGTGGACAGTCTTGTTGCCACTGGCCACAAGTTAGATGGCTTCATAGCTCATTAAGACGGTCATCATAAATCTGTTGAACTAAAAGTAACGTAAGTCCCCATTGGGTGGACGGCGCCTTTGGTTGTTACTTTAACGTGAAACACTGTGACAAAGTCTTTTCTATCAGTGCGTTAGTTATCTTAAGGTAATATAAACGGTCTCTTAGCCAGTCTGAGAGTGTCATTCGTATGCTAAACAACTTATGAATTATGTGTGATTACCTGTTTGTACTACCGTGAGGTGCGGAAGTTCTACACTCGTGGGGCCTCACTTCTTGAACTGTCTCCACTCACATACAACTTTTCTAATCTTCTGTATGCTGTCAGTATGTGCAGACTCGTCATTCTGCTCTAGTCATCCACTACTCTGATACTATGAGTAATTTTTTACTTGTTTTCTTTTAAACTGATTGCTTATTCATATTATGTTCTCTGGTTGTTCTTTCGAAGAACTTTTCTGTTGACGTTATCAGACTTGTTTAAGAACTTAAAAGTTGTGCTCTCGTCACTCCTTACTCCTCTGTCTTCCCTGGTGAACTGATTTATGGCCTTTAACCAGTCGCCATACCTCGCTTCTCCCTTGTTTTGGTACCATCTTTGTCTTCCCTCTTTTGGTCCTTCTCTAGCAGTTACTTGTCCTTCTTCAAGTGCAGCGACCAAACCTGAGAAACTTAGTCTGGTTTTGGCCTTGCTGACCATTTTCTTATTCATGTACTTGAATGCGATCCATGTATTTGCCGGCAGACAGTTTGTTTTCTTTACAGTGCTCGTGAGGCGGGGCTCTGGCTAGAGGTTAGCGACACTGCCGACTCCCAAGACCTTCTCACATACCATCATTACCTACGGCTTATTTCGTTTGAGATAGTATGCGGAAGGATGCCTCGTTTCTTTGTGTCTCATCCTCATTACTTGGCATCTGTTTGGGTTGAATTTCATCACCGAAGTGTTAACCTAAACTTTAAGAGTCTGTGTAGGTCCCCTTTATAAGTTGATGCAATTATCATCATTCTTTTTCTTCCCGCATCACCTTGCCATCATCTGCAAACAGATTCAGGCTTCCGTCCAGTCATCCTGGCAAATGATTTGCAAAGATCAAGAAGAGCAGTGGGTCCAGGACAGTACCCTGTGGAATGTCGCTGGTGAGCTCAAGAAATTTCGAGAAGGCTCCTCTGACGCGTCCATCCACTTGGTAAATTTTCTATCCATAAAATGACGCTCCATCTTATTCCTGTCTGAAGATCCAGCATTTTTTCCTTTCTTTTTCTCATGTGTCCAAGTCTTTGGCTAAGATATACGGTTGAATCTTTGCCGTCTCGTGTGTGACGTCTTCCCGCAGCTGCGATGGTGATGTGGGCATATCAATGAAGGTTTCCTGTCATGACATTTGTCAAAGCAACCACGTCTTAAGGACTTTCATATCTGTAGTTTCCTGCCACAGACGATAACTTTGTCTTGATGATATTTGACCATTCCTCGAACACGATCACAACGGGACCAAACCAGCAGAAATGGCGTTGCAGGTGCCCCACCAAGACACCTTATGCAGAAACCGTCGACGACATCCTTTTTCCACACGAAAAATGTCATTTTTTCTTAAATTTCAGTGATAGTATGGGTGAAGGGCACATATCTAGGGGTAGGTGGAGGCCAGTATAAAGCGTACAGTGGGTATGGGTGAAGGGCACATCTCTAAGGGTAGGTGGAGGCCAGTATAGAGCGTACAGTGGGTACAGTACATGGACATAGGAGGGTGACAGGTGGTCCAGAGTGGGGCCCAAGGACTCAAAGGGCTCCCCTCCCGTCAAGGAGGAGGGAGGTCTAGTATACATCAAATATATGATATATAGTTACAGGAGAGTAAGTGATGCTGGGTAACAACATTTGTGCAATGCAAACAAGTATAGAATAAGGCATACATCTAAAGAATATGTTGTTAACATTGGATTATATAGACAAAACATATCATATACACTGAGGTCTCAGTTTAATAGTGGCCATAAAATTGCTGTACTTTCAAAAAAAAATTTTGATCACAGGGACACAGTGTTTCCTGTGTCTACCACTAATAAAGAACAGTGAGAACAATCTATCTATGGTGACTTTCGAGGTAGAAACGTAACGAACGAACAGCCTGGCTTAGTGCTGGTCACTGTTTGTTGTTTCTGAATGTAGTCGACTGGGTGAGTCCATTCCGTACCCCCACCTGCACCTGGGGTAACATCAGAACCAAAAAGAATTTAGTAGTTGCTTTTTAAGAAATCTGTTGGAAACGAAGTGCATGTAGCAGATCTCTTCTAAACAGTTTGTGAACTCACTTGGGATTCATTACACATCGCTTCTTAGTAATTCAACTGTCGTTTCTGATTCAAGTCGATCAAAAACACTTTTGACTCATTCCACTTGAATATCCACGATTCTGTTTGCAAATCGCTTGTAAATAATCAAACACTCATTTCTGATTCCAGTCGATCAAAACACTTTTTATTCATTACAGCTAAATATTCACTTCTGATTCATTATAGATCGATCAAAAATATTGTGATTCATTACAGTTAATACTCGCTTCTGATTCATTAGTTGAGTGCTCATTTCTGATTCATTACAGTGGAATACTCGATTCTAACTCATGACGGGTCAACCAGACTCACTTGTGTTTCATAGCAACTGACAGTTTCCTGCGTATCTTCAGTTATAAACTGTCATGCTCCAGTATAACGGGAAGTGTCTGGTGGAACCCTACGTCAGAGAGTAGTTACTGGTGTCGCCTCCGCTGCTGCGGTAGTTAACATTCTTCTAAACACCTTAAACGTCTTGAGGTCTTGTTACGTAATGAGGTCGAGGCTCATTAACGGAGTTATTGCCCGCCCTCCTTCCACCACCCTGGACACATTAACCCGTGAGGAAGCTTTGCTTGTCACGCGCATGAGTGAGTATGAGGAGGCAGCCCCTCACCCCTCACACTCGGGCATGACCACACTCTTCCCTAACTAGTGATGTGTTGGAGAATCTGCGCATCACTCCTGACTCACATGCCGTAAGATCTTTTCTGAGAAAAGTCTCGTCTCCATTATTCATTCGTTTATCAATCTATTTCGATATGTTTTCTTGTGGCTATAATCCAAGACATAGTTCAAAGCTGTTTCTTTGAGGTGAATGAGGCATAACCTGAGGTGAATGTTTGGATGGTGAATATAGCTGTCAGTGTTGGCCTTCTTGCTTAACCTTACTTTGATGATGATGATGGTGATGGTGAGGGGAGATTCATGTGAATGTGATGCCCACAAGTCTTGGCTGTATACGCGATGCTCCTCTTGTAGCAGCAGATTCGAATGGCCAAGAGTAATCTATCATGATCGTAAATCTGTGATGTCATTTGACCTAAGCGAGTGTCGCCAGAACGGGAGGAGCATTTATGCACATCCTGGTGTTTTCGTCGTTGTAATTGTCGTAGTTAATTAGGTAATTAGGCGAGATGAGAGGATCCTGTCACAACATGGCGGTGGAGACTAAAACAACATGGCGGGCAAGACGCTCAGCTGTTTCACGTGTCCCACCCTGGGGTTGGATCTGTTTTGTTAAGGGATTCCCGCCCGCTCTCACCGCCAAGTCCAACCTCGCTCATCTTCTATACCGGACCCTCCTTTAAGCCAGTAGCTTATATTTCTGGGGAAAATATCATGGTCGTCTTATATGATGAAATGAATTTAGTTTTAGAACTAAGACTTTATTACATGGTGAAAAGTTTTCGCTGTATCATGAAAGAAAATGGCTAGGATGTGAAGACATGCTGGAGGGATGCGGGCGGTGCATACGCTAGATATAGTCAAATCCTTTTTAAGCAGCGAAATGTTCAGCTGTTAAGGATTCAAATTTCTTTGTTGTAAAGTTCATCATACCTTGTAGTCGATTCCACGAAGTAATGACGTGTTCATTGACGAGGCTTTACTCCCAGTGATACAGCC
>JAUUEG010111747.1:0-10882 GCA_032361445.1 Panulirus gracilis | reverse complement strand
AGAGAGAGAGAGAGAGAGAGAGAGAGAGAGAGGGGAACGAGAGGAGACACATGCATGAATACTCCATATTAGAAGGGGCGTAAATGTATATATAAGGATACATACTCAACTTCAGGTCTTATGAGAGAGAGAGAGTGATACTCAATGGCTCATGGTAGAGAGAGTGTGTCAGGAGGACATGAGCACCTGACAGGGTCATCACCACCTGCCACACTTACCTGGATGCGCCACTCCAGCTGGTTGTCGCGCCACTTGATGATATGCTTGTCATAGCCAGCTGTGGCCACCGAGCCGTCCATGTGGTTCACCGCCAAGCCCCACAGCTGCTTGCTGTGCCCGAACACCACCTGTGGTGAGGATAATTATTAACTAAAGAGACGGTAATTACCAAGTGATTTTGTTCTAATGGATTCGACTTTTTCAACAGTCAATTCACTTAATCACTTGAGGGTGGGTGGGGGAGGAAGGCTTAGATATTCTGCATGATTTGTAGTAAGGGATTAGATTATGATTGTATAACTACACAATCGGATTGGCTATTTGGTTGTAATACTTTATGGAACAGGACAATTATGCTAGATAGATGTACTATATCATATCTGACGACGACAGTAGTTCTGCGCTCTGAAATGATTAACTACAAGATACGAATGCTAGGTTGACGTATAGTTTGGCATGCTTAGTCCTTAGCTCTAGTTAGAGCTAAACGAGAGTACAAGCTGTGTGTGTGGCGACTGTAGACCAGCAGACGGCGTCAGAGTTCCCAAGTGATCACATCCATTACTTTAGAAACATAATCATTTCGCAAGATGGATAGTGTATGAGTCATCTAGTTAACCGGGTAAATACAGTTAAGTGATTAATGATCTGCATAGTTACCGGGTTAGTTACATGACTAAGTTAATACCTGTGGCTCAGCAGCGTTTACGACTGGGTATGATAAACGTCCTCATTAATCATCTTGTTCACTCATTCGTCAATCAGCTGTCTCTCCCGGTATTCAGCTGGCTAATTACGTGTCTTCTGTACCATCGGTTTCACATCTGACCAGTGGTGTGTGGTGCCGGGACGCGCCTCTAAAGTTAACTCTCTGCTTCATAAGAGCATACATAACACCTGGCTAGTATCGCGGGTTTGTGTGAATGTTGTGTCTGTGTTCAAGCGATACGAGAGGTCAGCTGTTTGTGTACCTAGTTGATGTGTGTGTGTGTACTTGGCTATAATTCAATCAAGAGGCTGACTGTTGATCTTGAAATAGATGTGTAGTTGGCTAGAGAACCTCCAAAACTTAACTGCATACCACACTAACTTCAAAGGTTACCTCCAAACTGCATTATCTCCTCCAAAACTTAACTACATACCACAATAACTTCAAAGGTTAACTCCAAACTGCATTATCTCCTCCAAAACTTAACTACATACCACAATAACTTCAAAGGTTAACTCCAAACTGCATTGATTCCAAAAGTTAACTAACACTGCGTAGTCTGCAAGAGTTCATTGCATACTGCATTCCCTCCAAATGACAACTACACAATACATTGCCTCCAAACGATAACTATACCACCGCTGTTCACATGCAGGAAGCTAAAGTGGAATTGGTGGATATGCAGACTCTTAAGTGGGTGTGGAGGGTCATGCAGGTGGTTAGCGAGGGTGTGGAGGGTCATGCAGGTGGTCAGCGAGGTGTGGAGGGTACCTGGTTGAAGCGTCGCTGGAGGGAGCCCTCAAGCACCATATTCTTGGTCGTGCCAACGTATATGTTGCCGTCGTTGTGGCCTGGTCGCTGCGGGTAGAGGGATCGTATCCCGCCAGCCTGGTCCGGGAGCTGCAGGGAGGAAAAAGGGAGTCTGTTAGGAGGAGGGAGAGGGCGGCACAGGGAGTGGACAACATTGTGAAATGGAACACAGGGAGTGGGTGGCAAGGCTTGATGAAATGCAGGGGAAATGGGTGTGTACTGAGTTGGCTTGTGCTTGTGGTCTGGGAGGAGAACTAGCTTGTACTTGTTGGTCTTAGTAAGAACTGGCTTGTACGTTTGGTCTGGGGTGAGAACGGGCTCGTGGACTCGTGGTATGGGGTGAGAGCTAGCTTGTTCTTATTGTCTTGGGTGAGAATTAGCTTGTACTTGTTGGTTTGGAGTGAGAACTGGCTTGTTACTTGAGGTCTCGGGTGAGGACTAGCTTGTAGTGTGTAGGGGATGATGGGATTTACTCTACTGGTTGTGTGGCAGTCTGGGACATGGAATCCTACAGATGTGGCACAACACACATTATCCTCCATAATCTCAAGACTATAAGTAGTGATATGTGGTGTGGCCTCAGAAGTATAATTCCTCAGTAAGCTCTACCAGTAGATATCCTGTTACCGTATAATTACTATCATAATATTAGTCTTTTCCATCTTCAGTCATCTATCTACACTAAATGATCCAGCAGCAGCTGATCTCATGCACCTTTATCAACAAACTCCCTTAATGTATACGTATATGTTACTCTGGTTTAGGGGGCTGGTCTTCTGACCCCGTGGTCTCTGACTGTTTCCTTGGTCTACCAGGCTGTTTCATTCTGCAGGCCGTGCTTGTTATACGATGTTTTAAACTAGCTAGTTTAGTACACCTCAGAGCTTAGGAGATGTAGTCTACTTATCTTTTTAAGGGTTTTTCTATGGTCTTCCTTATGTTTGCTGGAAGTAGACTACACAGACATGGTCCCTTTGCATCTGTGCTGCCTTCCCTAATGTTTCGTACTGTATCTCTTGTCTTCCTTGGATATGATAAAGAACGAGGCATTATATTTATATGCTGGCCAGGGACCAGGCCCTCCAGTATTTCTCTTGCGCATATCAAAATGTCTCCCCAGCGACTATATTGGACAAAATCCAGCTTCAACAGCCACCAGCCAGACCGTCCAGTTAATTGTATTATGTTTCATTAAATCGACACAGCGGTAAAAGACCCGCACACATGTAGCTTGGCTGCTTCACGGACCTGGAATGGTTATGTGAACATCAGAGATTCCAGTCGAGAAAGAGAAGGTGTTGTAGTGTCATTACAGGTGATGTTGCCCTTGTTTCAAAAGCCTAAAGTACTCGTCCTGTCGGGTTCTCGGCTGCGACCATTCCCTTACAAAAGTGAGGTCATTATTATCACAGACATTCGACGCATCTCTTTCAGGATATACCTCCTGCTTCTCGTCTGTAGTGGCATGGTTTCCTCGTGCTTTTCGCAGCGGTAACACCTGACTCAGACTTACCTTCGTCTCGGTGATCTTCTCGAAGTCCTCTTCACAGTCCCAGGCGATGATCCTGCGGTCCTTGTCCCCGCCGGAGAGGACTGTCCCCTCGCTCAGCAGCTGCAGGGAGTTGATAGCGCTGGAGTGTGCCTGGGAAGGAGAGGACAGACGGCGAATGAATATTTGTGTGTGAGAGAGAGAGAGAGAGAGGCTATCATTATAGGTTTTCATAATGGGAGATAAGAGCTTAATGTCATATAAAGAGTGATCACAAACAACTGTAAACATGAACCACACCAAATGTCACTCCATAATCAACTATCTAGTTCATGAAGAAAATTCCCTTCCAGTTTTCCCTGGTGGCAACGTCTTATAATGTTAACAGGCCACCTTTCTCCTTAACATGTTCTTTCCCTCAGAGTGATGTGCATTTTGAGAAAATCAGAATCAATAAGAGAAAGTCCCAGTCACCTTAACCTTGCTTGCTACAGTCTCTTACTGAGAAGAGATCGTAACCACGCGTTCACTTCCTTCTTGTGGCACATAAGGCTGATGGAGAGCCATTGTCTGCCGCACGACAACCCAGTGTCCATCACTGGTCGTGTGGCAGGCTGCCACTCCCTCCAGCTTTTACTCGTGTGCTGAATATAACTGAGGATCTGGCAAAGGTTCTTCACAGAGGAGAGATGTATACCGAGAGATGCCTGCTATTGCTAAGGATTTTTCTTTTTACCATGACAGATATCGGAGGAAATTGTGGTTTTACTTAGCTGAATTTTACCAGGTTTCTGTACTCCCGTTTGGAGATGCTGTGTCGTCCGAGTTAAGGAAGGGAATGAGTTCAGTGAAAGAAAAAAAAAGTATCGGACTGAGAAGGGAAAAGAAGGTTGGTGAATATTTAGTGAAATCGCTGGAGTAAGTGTGACTAGAAGGCGAAGAAATATGATCCTCTGTGGAGAGAGAAAAGAACGAAGGGCATAGGTTAGAGTCCTGAATGACACCATTGTTGACATGGTAAGAGGTAGAATACGTTTTTGATTCATGAGCGACAGGTAGGTGAGATAGCCACATAAGACTATAAATCTATGTAATGAACCAACTTTGTAACATCTGGTGTTATGACTAGTTACCTACTGAGGTCTGACATAGATCCTCTGTGTCTGCTGAAGTACTTTAGCGCTACCTCTCTAAGGCTGAGCATCGGTTGCACAGCAAAACAGTCGCTGATGGAGGCAATAGCTTATCAACGACTACCGCGATGGAGCGACCGGCACAGATACTCGACATTAGGAGACAGAGACGCGCGGAAAAGCGTTGGTTCCCCGGGCAAAGTGTCTGTCTGGTTTCCCTGAAATTCTTCTGTAAGAACTTTACCTTAGGAGCCACATAACCAAACAGTCCAGTGATGAATCATGTATATACAGGACTTCACATCTTGAGGATATAAACTCAGTGCGCCCTTGCGATGGTGTGTGTCTCCTCCGGAGCTCCCGCTGCACCTTGAAACTCCCGCTCAAAGAATCTCGCTGGTAATTTTCCAGTGCAACAGACCTGAATATTATCCTGAACATTACATGTTTAGATATCCAGCTCTTTTGAAAGCGCTTTCCCAGGGCATCACTCCGCTTATCCATTGGAAAGTGCAGGCAAGCATTAGCTGTGACGTTAAAGAGTTACATAGATACACTGACCACGCAGACTGGAAGTCCAAGTGGGGTGGTCTGGCTCTAACGCAAAGAAAAATAGGAAACAAAAAAGTAGAAAAGGATAGCAAAGGAAAGGCTGTCCCCTTACCCTCCATTCCCTCCAACGCTCGCCGATAGGAAAACAGAAAAAATACCTTGCAGGATGAATGAGAAAATAATGTCTCCCTAAAAAAATACCTTGCAGGATGAATGAGAAATTAATATCATCCTGAACACTTTAGAAAATGTATTGTACATCTCTGTGGCGGGGAAGTTAACTTGCTGGATTATGGAAAGAAAACGGTCCTCCACCTAGGGTCAGGAGCAGCTGTGGGAACCACAAGTGCCGATCACTTGTCTCGTACTGCCTGGATGACCAGCTCCCCCTCCTGTGTGTGGCGACTGTGGCCTCACCTGGAACTCCTTCTTGATGTAGTAGTCTCCGTCAGCGTCGATGCTCCACACGGTGAGGAGGCCCTCCTGGTCCCCGGTGATGAGGTCACCGCCGGGAGTGAACTCCAGCGCCGTCACCGTCCTGCCGGAACCCTCCTGAGGAAGGTCCAACACAGTAACACTTACAGTAAGACGACACACAACACAACACACGACACACACAACATACACGACACACACAACACACACGACACAACACACACGACACAACACGCAAGACACAACACGCAACACAACACCACACACGACACCACACAACACAACACACACAACACAACACAACACAACACAACACACACAGCACACACGACACAGCGCAACACACAACACAGCACCACACACGACACCACACAACACAACACACACAACACAACACAACGCAACACAACACACACAACACATCAACGTATGGGATAATTTCAGTTGTTAATTCTACGTTCTGTAGGATAATTCTTATAATGACTTGAAACATGAATCACTGCATTTGATGTTTCCCTCATTATATACTCAGGACAAAACAGGAAGTGTCAAGAAATTAGTAGATGAAACTTGATTAGGAATTAGACGAACTGGAAGGCTCACCTTGCAAAGGAATATCAAAATTATTGGCTCTTTCTCTAATAGGAACCATGTGGATACATTATATGAAACTCACTAGACAATATAAGTTCCCAGCGTTAAGTATAAACTCAGCCCACACTGCCACCTGGTGGCGGAAGTTGTAATACTCTCATGTAATTGAGACCTAAAATCTATTCCATGTGACCATGGCGACAGATTCATGCCGACCCCTGCACTAGGCTGGCCTCACCTGGACGAGGTCAGAGCGGGTGAAGATGCCGTCCTTCCTCCTCGCCCAGAGGGATAGGAGACCTCGGCCGTAGGTGATGATCAAGTTGTTGTCCAGAGGGTGGAAGGCAGCGCCCCACACGTGGTCCTGGTGAGTCTGTAAACACCAGCATCCACCGTCAGTAGCTCACCTCACTCCCTCACTGTCTGAGCAAGAGTATCCTTAAGTTGTAGGGTCGTACCCATGGTCTTCCTACAGAACCGACCAGGTAAACCAAGCTCGGAAGCGTTCTCTCACTCCCATTGTGGTCTTCGTTGTTTTTTTAGAATAATTATGACAGTTAAAGTGACAACTTCACCAGGTTTAGCTCATGGTTTCCGTGACCTACCAACGCGTAGCTACTAACACCCATCAACCAGACCAGAACTAAGATAAGCTTACAACGGTCATGGACGACCATCCCCATCGCTCTTTACTGAGCCTTAACCATCACTGTAAACAATGTAAACTATGTACCTCCAGAATTGCCTTGTTTTGCTAATGATTTTGGAACATTGTCAGCGAAAACATTTTATTTCTCCGAGTTTGGTGAATTTATTTGAGTCAGAACCTTCTGGAAGACGTTTGTCATTACCTCAAACTTATAATTTGCTTTGTCCAGGTCGTGCCCTTGGAGGTCTTAGTGGACCTTCAGGTATATTTGTGATTCCGTGTTTGATCAGACCACTGACTCTAACCTGAGCTTTATTGTGATTGACGTTACAACTGTACCCAGTTCAGATTGTAGCACTAACCATAACCATATCATCCCGCCCACACTTCCTACACACCAGGTACTTACCCTGAGGTACACCAGGTACTTCTTACCCTGAGGTACACCAGGTACTGACCCTGAGGTACACTAGGTACTTACCGAGAGGATGCACACCAGGTACTTACTGGGAGAATGTACACCAGTTAGTGAGGGTTTACATCAGGTACTCATCGTGAGGTTGTGCGCCAGGTACTACTCATCTTGGAAGATTTACGCCAGGTAGTACTTATTGTGGGGGTGTACACCAGGTAGTCATCGTGTTGGTTTACACTCGACATTCACCGCGAGGGTTTACACCAGGTACTTACCGCCACCTTGCCGAAGACCTTCTCGTTGGTCCAGGTCCAGACGGACAGTAGATGTTCCTTGTCGGCGTCCACAGCCAGCAGGAACTCCCCATTGTTCTGAGGAGGAGACGACGCACAGGGTTGGTGACAGAGGACGAGACAGAAAACATGACTGATGTAAACCTGCCTACCTCGCTCAGGCCCTTCCCGGGTCCTGGTGACGAGGCGGCAGCAGCAGCTGTGTGGGTAAGGCAGCCAGGCCCCTCAGAAGCTGTATGGTAGTACATGTATCTGGTCTAATGCCCACGTCAGATCCCTGAGTAGCTGAAGGCCTTGGTCGGTCGTAGGGTTTGCAGTACATGATATTCACGAACCTCTTCATGTGAGTCAAGAGATGTACTCTCCTGCCTCATGGAAATTAAACCCCTTTGACGTCACGTTTCCCCTCCTCTCCCGCAAAAACCTCTACTTACATTACGTCCTGAGATGATGAGAGTCCATATGTCGCCTTTAGTCATAACCTCAAGCTATATACATACAGATGTGTCCCATCACAAACCATTTGGTTGTTGCAATAAATACTGATGAGATGGTTCCTTCCAGGAACGGAGGGAGTTAGGATCAGTGTGTGGACATTCACACTCCTCACTGACCTGTTCCCCATTCTCATCGCTCTAAGATTTAGGTCTAAGACACATACCGTTGAAAAGCAAAAGGTAAAAGAAGAAAAAGAGTTGGACGTGATAATCTCTGGTGACCTAAAACCATGTAAGCAGCGAATAGAAGCAGTGAAAAGAGCGAACAAGATTTTTGGATTTATAGGTAAGGCCTTCGAATATAGGTCCTGGAAGATTCATTCTTACTATTCACAATTCCTTGTTTCGTCCCCATCTTAAACCTTGTGTTCAGCTTTGGTTACTTTACCTAAAAACACATATAGAATGGAAAGAGTACAGCATCGAGCTACCAAGATGATTCCCGTGATGAGAGACAAATCTTACGAGATCAGATTAAACGACTTGAATCTCTTTAGCTTAGGAAAGAGAGGGTTAAGAGGTGATCTAATACGAGTATTCAAAATGATCAAAGGCTTTGATGATCTTGACATACCATTAAGACTTGATTCATCTGATTTCCCTCGTCGTAGTTATGGATGCAGACTCTTGGGCAAACGTTTTCATTCGAATGAGGCAAAGTTGTTCTTCTTCAACAGAATTGTTAACACATGGAACGATTTGCCAATTAGAGTGGTTGAAGGCAGTACTATACATATGTTTAAGAATAGACTTCATAAATATTTCGCTTCAATTCCGCGACTTGCATTATTTATGGCCACACTGACAGTTTGAAACTTACTCAACTTGAATTATCTGTATACCATCTAACTATTGCCGCACTAATTTGCGAATTTCTGATGATATCTTCCTCCGTCACTAACAGCCTTGTGTGGACCCAGTGATCTGTTGCTGTTTGAATTCCTTCGTATAATAGAATTGTTTACAACTGTCTTTGCACCGCAGCAAGACCTTTACAAGGGCAGCTTTCCCCTTCTTATTCCTTGACCCTACGTTGCCTTTGCGATAATGCTATCACTCAAATCATCGAAACGACTTAAGTGTCTTTGACTCTCGTGAAGACATCGTCTCTGGATAGCAGGAATATGAGCATCTACCGTTGGTCATAAGCTCTGAAACGGCATACCATCGTCAGTTCATTCGTCTCCATATCCACCAGTGACACCCATAATGTCCACATCATTGAGCGCAGCTTCAGTCCAGTCACACAGGACGGACAAACATCGTTATCACTTCAGGGACTGTCCCTCTCGACGCACTGTGATAGGATCAGGCAAATAGCCTGTTGACGATGCATTTGTTGTTGTCTAGGCTTTGGCGGGTGATACTAGTGGGCCAGGAGACCTGGTTAACGTATAGCGGCGTCATCTTGATTCCAAGTATTGAACAGGTTGTCTGAGGGTAGCTAAATGATCGACACAGGCTATTGTCCGATACATTGACAATACAACAGTCAGGATTTGAACTGTACACTTGTAGTTATGGATGGTGTTATAGGACACGATTCCGTAGTGGCTTGGAAAGTATCATGGACGTCTGTATGTTTCCCTCCTACCCCTGTGGTAGATTAGTTACTCTAAAGATACTTTTCTCTCCTGACTACTCTAATGTATAGACAAGGATGGGTCTTCTGGATGTTGAAAGAATAGAATGACTGAAAGGTATCACCCAATTTTTCATCTTTATGGTTAGTTTAGTATTTACTGTGTACATACCTGGGGTGCCTGTCATTCCATATAGAGGCCTTGGATTGATTCTCTTAGAAATGTATAGTTCAGGATTTTCTCTGCATTTTCTGTGAACTGGCTCCTCATCTGGCTGCATGTCTCGGCATATTCTGTGCACTGGCTCTGCATGTCATTGCATCTCAATATATTCTGTTACCTGGCTGTACATCTGCTTCAGCGTACACGATTAACTGGTTCCATATTCGTCCCAGCCTAATCTGCAGCTATTATGATGATGATCATGTGAACTACACTCCAGTGTGATATATCTCGGCTGAACTTACGAACTGTCACTTTGAATTATGGCAAATTTCTGAAAATAGGACGAATACATTTGGTTTTGGATGGTGATAACTAATTCTTTAAGATGTCAACAATTCTTCTCCCTTCCATAATGTCTAATATTCATACGTTTGTAATCCTGCGGCTGAATTTTTCGAGAAAATGAGGGACAGTGTTGTCGACTTGGTTAGTCAGGATATGAAAGGATATGAATGGCTTAAAGTGAGATGCTTGAGAATAGTCGGAACGCTTGGGGAGAGAAATGCTTTGAGTTCATATTATTATCCTACTGTTTTCTCCAGCGTACGTTTTCGTTTCATGGTTCGATGTGACTCCCCTTGTTCTGAGCTTGGTTTAAAGGTCCGTAAGGTGGAAAAGTCTGTTACTGACTCGCTAAGCTGTTCATGAATTCATTCCCTTGATTGGCATTACCAAGAACCCTCAATGCAGAGGGGTAAGGATGAAAGCTGGAGCTATGTCCACTTCACCCTACATCCTTCTGCTGTGCTCTTCAGTTTCGACTACTATTTCTAAGCCACTACAACAGATAACCCTCGTTATGGTCCATCAGGTCTCCTGGTATCTGTACCTCCTGTGTACTCGACGTCATATTTCATACAAAGTGTCTCCACTATTTGTCGCTACACACGTACTCCTGCAGCAGACCTGTTCCATTACACACTAAATCACCCTTCACACCAACTCCTCTCTCTCCACGTATGACGACACACAACAATAAAGCGAACGTTTACGCTTCAGATTTCTTTTGAAAACTCTTGGGAAATGAATTGCCTCTTCTCATCACAAACTTTGATGAGGAAAAACTGGAGACTCGTTGCATAACGTGAGAACACATGTATCAGGTCACTTTGGTGAAGTGTTGCACTTCCATCAGCGTACAGGAGCGTAGCTGTAGTGGTGAAGTGTATGTGTGTGTGTGTGTGTGTGTGTTTGCATTTATTTTGTTCAGTGATCTAAGGACTGCACAGTCATATACCCGGGGAAAAGAAGAAAATTTAAAATAAAATGGAAATTAAAT
>JAUUEG010111417.1:0-10886 GCA_032361445.1 Panulirus gracilis | reverse complement strand
TCTCTCTCTCTCTCTCTCTCTCTCTCTCTCTACCATGAAGTCCTCCCTCTTCTTCGGTACTACAGTCTGCTTCCCATTATCCATCATACACTCTCTCTCTTCTTTTCTTTGTCTCACCTTGTCTTTCTTCCTCTCCAGCCAAAGTAATCTCTTACACAAGTACTGAATAAGCAGAATCATCTTTTCTCAACGAGTACAATGGTCGGCAGTGGTAGTAGTAATAGCGGCAGTTATAGTAGTACTAGTAATAGTTGTAGTAATAGTAGGAGAAACAGCAGGATGGTAATAATAATAATGATGATGACAAAGATAGTAATAGTTATCTGTAAATATAAATAAGACTAAAGCTTTTAAATATCATGATGTGGACAAAGATGAGTCGCTTCAGTTCACGATAAGAACTGATGTTACACAAGGAACAGCTGGCCTCTTGTGGGGCTCCGTCCTGCATCTGGAGAGCAGCATCTGCTGTGTGAGGAAAGCCTTAGGGACAATAATGTAATGGCTACTGAAAGGCAACAGGTGGTATCGGCCGGGGCCAGCAAGACTGCTTTAGAACACACACACACACACACACACACACACATTTACACTGCACCTGAGTGTCTAAAAATTACTTTCGAAATTCCTATTAACGCGACATAAGAATTGGTGAGTCCATTTGAAATATTGAGATCATAATCGTTACATGTACTGTAACATATCCCCAGACTGAAACTTTCTGTGAAGAAATAGTGACAGCCTGACAGAACATGTATGTTCATATTCCTCAGTAATCAAAGAATATTGAAATCCACCTAGTTTACACATATCATGCGAGAATGTCTTCATAACTCAGTCTTTAACCCACCATCTTCCACCACGAGTAGCCACCCGCACCATATCTAACACATCCTAACATCAAAAACCACTATATTCCGTAAGACGAGGATCACACTTGCCATCACACCAGTCATCTTTATCCTTCTACTCCCTATCACCCCGCCAGCGCCGATCATCTTTCCATATCCCATCATATCATCATGCACTATCATATGCCTGGGACCATCTAATCCACCGTGTTCCAACTTCATGTCGTCTACCACATCCTACTACATCTGTATTATCCTAGATCATCTTGACACCACACTTCATATTCCTACCACGTTATCATCGTCTCGCCATACCCCCAGCATCTTGATGCACTTTATTAACCCTTGGGACCACAGAAGCCACCCCGGGCCCTCACGCCACCACATCCCAGAACAGCGGGGTTAAGTGGAATGTCTTACCTGTTTGTGAGTCATCTCCAGACGTAGGATTCCATTTTTGGACCTCACAATTCCGTCTTATAGTCTTTTGAATCTCCTAGTAATCTTTGCTTCATCTTTGCTAACATTGTTCCATACGTCCAATACTAAGTTGCTGATGAAATGTTTCTGCACTGACGTCTTCCACGTCTAGATTCCAAGGCTTGTCCTCAAGGTTTCCTAAGCTCCTTTGGATTTTGAAGTAGTGGTCAGTATTTACCGTCATTATGGCTACCGAGGGATAGAGGTTGGTTAATATGACTCCTACCATATCCTTTCCTCTAACGTTGGCCTTTCGAGGACTTCCTTCCCATTGTAGGACTATCTTAGGCCTAATTCTCGTTGCATTCCATTCCATTTCCTCGAGCAAGTTTTATGTGTTTCTCCAAATGATCACGCAAAGTAACTGATGCCCATTCTAAGCTTGGGTCGAATTTACGTCGTGAAAGAAAAAAAAAGACTACTTAAAGATATCATTATGTGTGTGTGTGTATGTTACAGGGCGGCGTGTACACCAACCTGGTGGTGATCCAGCACCACTCCATCGTCATGACCAAGACAGACAAGATCTACAAGATTCGCTGTACCTACGACATGACCTCGAAGAACATCACCTTCGGCATGCTCCCCATCAGGTGTGTACAGATCAACGCTCACTCACATACTTATTTCTCAGTCCTTGCTGGCTACACCACCATGCCTGGTCTGAGACTACACTTCATATAAATAACATGAGAACAGTCACCTCGTTTGAGCCCTATGATTTTTGTGAACAGCACCTATTTATTGCTAATATGTAGATATACATTCCTCCTCACCATAAACCTGCTAAATAGTGTCTACAGAATCATTTTTAAAAAACTAACTTTGTCAAAGGCTGCAGCATGGTTAGCACCCTCTACACCACATATGACTCCTGCTGCAGATGTTTTTTAATAATGATATACATTTTACAGCAGCCCATCCGAGCACGACCCTTTATCCAACACATTGATCATCCGGTAAGACAGTGGCTGTGGCTTTCAGCAGTTCTGGGCTGCGGCTAATGGTTAGCTTGAGGGTGCCACAATGTACACTGCCTGTAGATTACCCTTTCCCAGTCCTGTAGACACTGTATGACAGTACTGTTAGATTCCTTGACCTGTAGGCATGGACCCGTAGACGATGACCTTCTACACAGACCTATCATCATGACTTTCTGGCCCCAGATCTTTAGATACAGATCAGCAGACATGGACTGTTGAAACAAGTTGTAGTGGAAGATTTCCTCGAAGAGAAACTTGCTTGAGGATTAAGTACATTCAAAAACGCTAATCTTAGGTTAATGATACTCTTAACAACCCCTTCTGTTTTCTTAATTTATGACTTGTGGGAGGTGGAACACAGTTACTTACGTTTAGTTTTGCTGATTCACTGTATTTTGGCGATACTAATCGCCACAATACGGTGAATCAGCATTTGGCGTCTGATTCACTTTTCTAGCTCGCAGGGTTGAGCCGCTGGCGTCGTGCTCTATCTCCCTACGATCGTACTTAAGGTGAACTGATAAGATGCTGTAAAAACTGAATGAACCTCCAGAAGCTTTACTTTAAATCCCCGTCGGCCACGCCAAAACCCCAACAGTCATGTGGCACTAGCCAGAACAAGAATACCAAAGTGAAACTTTACTTTGAAGCTCCAAGACATACTTGAAGAATAATGTATTGGATATGATTCATTTCTTTTGTCATATCCTAACAATAGCACACAGAAAAGAAGAGCCCACAGACCACTCATTATAATCCAGTGGGTGAGACAAATGACCAGTTCACGACCGCCTTCGTGATGAGTCATTTCTTGCCTTTTTGCATACTCGCTAAAGCAGTTCTCACGTTCGAGATGTAGCGTCAGAGGTGGACGGCTAATCCGGCTTAGAGTAACCCTCGCTTGACTTCTGCTGACAAAAATATTTGTCTTTGTTTTGATGTACGTTTGTTGGGACACCATCGGTCCGCGGCGTTGCAATCCACCGATCTAACAAACCCGAGTTCAAATCCTAGCTAGACAGGGCAATCAATCGGCTCACAGCAAACCCCAGTTCTTCATCCTCCCACACGGGTATAGTCAATAAATGGCGACATAATTGTAAAACTCTCTCCCTGTAATACACTAATAGTTACAGCACATTTATATACACGAAGCTGTGGGCCGTGTTCCTATGATTCACAGTGTACTGAGCTGTAATGATGACGGAGCAGTTTAAAAGACGATCACTCCACCTGTCTCCCTGCAAGTTTTCAGGTAAAAGATGTACCCAAACCTGATGAGATCCTCCTCCCTCATTCAACGACCCAGAGTTATGGTTCACCAGTCTGTTGATGCAAGTCTGTTGGATGATCCTTATCAAATCTCCTTCCTGAGCACACTTACTCACCACAAGCTCTGCAGTCACATCCAAGCACCGTAGATAGTTGTCGTCTTGAAGGAAAAAAAATAAAGAAGCAATTTTTCAATGTAAATTACACTTAATCTACCTTACAAGAAGTTCATTACCACAGTGTCTATCACATTGTCATAAGTTCACTTTAATTTGTTCTTTGTTGTTGGTAGAATATTTGTATATGAGATTTCATCCTTAGGAATAAGTAATGATTACTGACAAGCTGACATAAACGTGGACCACTGACAGTCATCCCTTGTTATCATTTTCCTTTGGCATAGTTGCTTCAGGTTATCCTAAAGTGTTGTATTTCCCTCATCCAGGGACCCAGATATGATCCCCATCACCTCCGCCCCCGAAGCTCCGCCACCAAGGATTCGCATCCTGGATGCTGCCCTCAGGGAGGTGGAGACGGTCAGGATCGGCGACATCCTCACCTTCAGGATCGAGATTCCAGAAGAAAGTAAGAGAAACGTTGGCAGTAGCTCCTCCTTCTATGTTAGCACAATGAGTTGATAATACAGTGAAACGATTTCTGTCGTTGTTCCTTCTGTCGACTGATACTTTTAAAAGACAAATGAGAAGGTAATCAAAGCCAGTTTATGTCAGTACATAACCAGGATAATGTAATTCCCACACAGACAAAGAAATAGTCGTGATGTCATTTCATGTCTAATAATGCTCAAACGAAGTATGAACAGAGGACCAGCCAACCAAGCTTCACATCACACTGACCTCATGATCCTGCTCTCTCTCTCCCCCACACAGCTCCCTACGGCATCTTCGCCCGCAGCTGCGTTGCCATGGCCAAGGACTCCCGCTCTACCTTCCAAATCATCGACGACGACGGGTCAGTAGTGTCTAGTTCCTCTCTTCGTAGCGTACATCATTGTATTCCAAGTTTATTCCGTGTTGTTCAGTGTCCTCTTCCACCCCAACAACACCATCATCTTGGTCTCCCTTTGTTGATTTTTAAACTCAGTCATCTGCAATACTGTGCAACTTCCTCCTCAGAGGGCCAGTTCCTCAACACTATGTCCCTCCGAGATTTCTTACTCTTGTTCTTAATCTATGATACAGCATAATTACTCCATGCTGTTCTTACAATAAGATTCAATTACTGTCCTGATTTTCTACTCGTTCCCTCTCGTACTTTAAACTCCAGAAACCTTACCTGTAGGAGGAGCTGAGTACACCTTGAGAAGACATCACTGTTGGTTTCCAATAAGCAGCCTTTAGAGCTAATGAATATCTAATGTGTTTGCTGTTGACATCACGAGACACTGCGTGCGTATGACCCATCCTTTGAGATCAAGGATCCTGCGTGATGCAAATACCTCAGGTCCCTCCCTTTTCTATTTCAAAAGTATTCATTCAGTACACGCAAAATGATAATGATTCTAATACATCCAAATGATTTGCTAATGTCTTCTCCACTGTCAAAATGTCAGCTAGGATTTAGACGTTATAACGAGGCAACATTAGCTAGACAATACAACGTATTCATGAAGGAGTGACATGGGATCAAGTGAAATACGCAGCTCTTACATTATGATTAACGTAAAGTTACATGTGAGGATATATGTGCATTGATGGTGAGGCAGACACTGAATACAGACGTTAGATGATCGCCGAGCAAATCACATGATCTTACGAAGATCCTGAGGAGGATTACAAATGACGTATGATGATACTAAACTCAAAAGAGGTTGGAACACATAGATAGACACACGATCATCATGGGCAACTAATAATTAGGGTTAACTATGGGAGGATGACGCACAGACAGGATACGGCTGTCTTATAACCACTCCTTGTATGTCATCAGCTCAACACGAGCTAACTGACAAGGACAACAACACTCTATATAAGGCAGTAGGGGTTGGCAGCCAGGAGTAATGTGTGATGACAGGTTACTAATCACTGGTGTGAATTTCTGGTCAGTGGAAGAATCTTATGGTAGGAACATCAGACATACGATTAACCCTTGAGGTGGACCTCGTCACCTCTCACTGTTTCATGGTTCCTTCACCTGTCTTGTGGTATAACCCAGCGGAAGCATCTTGTGGTTTGACCCCATGAACTTCAGGTTCCTTGTGATAATCCCCTATGGTGATACACTAGGCCACAGGCTCCAGTTGGTGTATGGTGCCCTGTGATAATCACCTGTGGTGGTACACTTCGCCACATGCTTTACTGAGTGTTTGATATTTCTACAGCAGTTTGCTGACCCGTGCGGCCGGAGGGGCACTGTGGTTGACCCGCTGGAGAGGGTCCTGCCACAACATCTATGATAATGATTTTTTATCTAACATCAGCTCTGCATCTCTAGCTTTTCTGTATTTTCTCTTGTGAAGCTTTTTGATCCACAAACTAAATAGTTGCTGGACATAACCTTGGTGTGAGTGCGTACAGCAGTAAGGCCCATTGCACACCAAGCAGTCTGAACAAACTTTTTAAAAGACTAACATTAGATCCTGATCAGGTGGACTGAGAGATGCACTATTCCCTCCTTACGTAAAGATTTGCCCCGTGCATTATCACCTACCTGATATGCACATGACCAGACTCATCCATCTGTTGCAGGTGCCCCGTGGAGCCCTCTATCTTCCCTCAGTTCACGAAGGACGGGTCGGCCCTCCAGTCTGTCTACGAGGCCTTTAGGTTCACTGAGTCCTACGGCGTCATCTTCCAATGCACCGTCAAGTACGGCCTGGGACCGTGCGAGCCGGTGAGTCCAGTATTCCGTCTGCCGTGGTGTGGCAGCCCTTGTTCCTGGGGTACTCTGGTCAGCTGCTCTCTGTAGGGGATGAGAAGGAAATATCTCTTGTTAAACTTTCTGATTTTGTATAGCGTGTATGATGAATGAATTGATGGTAAATGGATGTTAGATGATGTCAATTCAAGTATTGATAACATTTATTGTTTAATGACCACCTCAACACATCTTACATCTTCTCGTGATTTGTAGACCTGAATATCTGGTATATCGGTTAACACTCATGCCTGGATTCAAGTCCACATAGGTTCGAGTCTTGTTAGTGACAGCTGGTCTACATTCCACCCAGCTCTTCATTTTCCCCTAGGGACTGGTCGATAGAATGGGTCCTGGACGGGTGCCTTGCATAAGCTAGTGTGTGTGTGTGTGTGTGTGTGTGTGTGTGTATGAGTAAAGAAACGACACTTACATACAAAGTTAAGAAAACGGGGCAACACGAGGTTAATCTCTCTCCCTATAAAACACAAACAGTAATCCCAAATAGTGATGAACATTACCTGTGACCTACACCAGAGGAGTGAATGCTTCCTCGATCCCTTCGTACATTCTTGATGAAAGCGTCTGATCCAGCTGGTTGTCTTCCTTCATCCCAGACGAGGTGTCAGGTGGGTCGTGATAAGCCCTTCTCCTGGGGCCGCAAGCGTCGTGATGTGAGCAACATGAGAGGAGCCTGGGGACACGTTCAGGAGACCACGAAGGAGGAGGCAATGGCAGCCGCTCAAGCCCTCACGTCCTCAGCGGGCAGCGACGAGATGAGCATCAGTCAGGAGATCCTGGTGCTGGACCTGGGTGACGACCAGCGTCCGCAGTACCGGGACGAGCCTGTGCCTGAGTCGACCAGGGGATACCTTAACAACAGTAAGTGGTCGTGACCGACCTGTCATATCAGAACCTGTCATATACTGTCACTGACTCACGCCAGCCTTATTCAAACACAGTTTTGCCTCACATTAATCCTACTTCGTGTATGACTCATGCCAGTGGCACTCATGAAAAGCCTTTACTCACACTAGTCACGCTCACCTACACCATTCACTCACCCACAGCTTTAACGTAATTGTCTGAGTTGATAATGTCTGGTACGATGTACATAGCTTGTAGTGTGTGTCTCTCTATCATGTTTTCTCACGGTCTTTTACCAGTTTGTTTGTATGTGGATGTATGCGTATCTTATCTTTTATTCCAGTCTGTTTATTCGTGCCTGGAGGCAAGTCTCTGAATCTATGTGTGAGTGTGTGTGTGTGTAAGAACAATTTGAAATTTGTTTGTGCTCGTACGCACGTATGTGCTGAGTCGGAGAGTCTGTTCGTGTATGACTCTTAGAAGATAGGACGTGTTTTAGTGACATCACACACTGAGCCATGTACATGACAGTTACTGGGGAGGTAACTTGGCCACCGCCTCCTTCTCACTTACCCCTAAGCCACCTGATTCTAATTTTCTCCTCCAGGTACATACACTTACGAGGGAGCTGATGTCACCTTATTTGAGACGTGTCCTACAAGGTCCTCCGTCCTCGCCTTGGCCGTCACCTGTGCCATCCTGTTGCTTATCTACGTCCTCACCGTCTTCTACTTCGTCATGAGAAAATGGATCCGTCCCCCGAAGAACATACGATAAATCTATGACGTCGAGGAACATTGGTTGCTGCTCTGTTGCCTTCTGCAGGGTGGGTGGGGTAGAGAGGTGTAGTCTGAGATTTAGTATTGTGTTGGGAAACATGAAAAGCTCTGATACACCGACGATCAGCTTAGCTATGATCATTCACTTGCTGGTGAGCTTAGCTGCTGACGTTGCTGTATTGATCCGCTTAGCTTCTGTCATCACTAAGTTAATGACCTTAGCTGCCGTCATCAATGAGATGGTGAGACGACTAAGCCATACCACTATGTCAGTAACTGGAAATGTGCCCCTCCCTCCATTCTTTAATTTCCTAAGTGTAGATAAAGTTGAATATCTACCACAACAGCTTATGTACTTAAAAGTCATAACATAAGAATATTGTGATAGACGCAACACTGACTTCACTCGTAAGTGTATCATAGTTCATCAGGTTGTCTAAGATAGATCCCTTAATATTCCCTAGAGCAAGAAGGCACTCCTCTTCCTAGCTAGATATTAAGCAACAACGTAACAAAAATAAGGTTGAAAGGAGTGTGTCAGTGAGACAAACTCGCAGCTGTAGCTCTGGTGCAGATTGCGTCACATTCCAATTTCTCATTTTCTTTTTGAATCATTTGATTTGTTGCATGTGATAGATCATGATACATGGCATTTTATTTGTTGTCTGTACCATGATACATGGTATTTTATTTGTTGTCTGTACCATGATACGTAGCGTTTTCATGTTTCTGTGTAGGGCAACTTTGTTCCACAGAACAGACCACAGCTGTTGGTCGTCTTGCACCTGCAGAAGGAAATGCAGACGAACATATCCACTACAATTTGAGGCATTAAGATGTATCATTCCCGGGCATTTAATTATTAGGCTCAAAACTTCCCATGGGCATTGGAGATATATGTATTGTTTGTGTGTGATTGTTAGAGGAACAAAAGTGCTTTGTTAGAGGAACAAGAGTGCTTTGTTAGAGGAACAAGAGCGCTTTGTTAGAGGAACAAGAGTGCTTTGTTCAAAACTCGTGATAGATTTTTTTTTTCAACATTGCCGCTTTCTGGGTCAAGCGAGGTACCTGGCGATACCTGTTGCCTTGTGGCTCCTCCTCCTGTTAAGGCACGGGAGTATCCTGGGTATGAACCTTGAGCATCCCACGTAGATGTTAGTAGTCCGGCCATAACTTACAGTTGTCCTCGGGTACGCCTGGTGAGGCTGCTCACCACACTGGCTTCCTCTCTTTCCGTCCCCTGTGATCGTCCTCTTGATCATGCTTGGTACGGTCTTACTCACAGACTGACTCGGGGAAAGGTCACATTATATTACTTCCACATACGTTGATATGCATTAACTCAGATGAAACTGGATCTGCAGTAAGTTAAGTATGTGAATAAGATGGTTCCGATTTTTTCCTCTGCTTCATAGAGTGTTTAGTGGTTCATCATAAAACTTTGTTCCATTGTTGGTTTGTTGCTCTGGTCATCCTAGTTCACCCTCTGGCTGTTATATTCTACCTGGACGAGAACCATGCTCGTGTTCCACACCGTCGAATGAAATGTTTGAATGACGCACCATCGTTATGTGTTGCCGGCAACCCAGCGTCGACACATCAGCAGATGTTTCATAACAAAGAATCACAAGAGTTCACAAGTGAATCACACCGACGCTTTAGCTGTCACAGCGTCAGATTCGACGTAACGCTTTAAGCTGTGGTTAATTATGTATCTTCTCCTGTCCTCCTACACGTACCTGCACGAGACCTAATGAGCCAACGAAGTGGACAAAGTACTGGGGCGCTGAGTGTGTTGTGTCACCCAGGGTGCGGAGCTAAGATGCCAGGACACAACCTGGCTCAGGATCACTTCTCATTACTACCATGAAACATCTAAATTCATCTTTCTATTTGGGGGAAAACTACCTAGTGTAAATATTTGGTCACTGTCCTATAAGTTGTTTCCTTCGAGTTGTATTGTTCTGTCGTCTCAGGCCAAAGTATTGTACAGGAATAATGAGTGCGGTTCAAAAAAATAAAGTCTTTTCAGCATTCTGGCTCCTGGTGATATCGGTAGATCCCCTGAGGTTCTGTTATGACAGACCATCTGGCTCCGTGGCCCAGGCTGACGGTGATTTGTTTGATGTCTTCATTTTTAGAGCTTGTTAGGTTCCATATCACAGAAAAGCTAGTGATTTTTTTTTCTATTGTGTTGTTGTAAATAAACTATTATTTATTATGATATTTATGTAGTGTATGTAGTCTGCAAAATATGTGCAATTTCTTGTAGCCAATAAACTTTTTCAAATATTTACCAGGACTTTTTTTAACAAAAATCAAGTCGCCTACAAATGATTTGTGAGGTGTATCATGCTATGCCCACGCTGAGGCAGTCTGGAAATCTTACCAAAAGAATTCTTGAGCTGAATAGTTTCAACTTCTAGTTACCTTCTTCTTTAAAGAGGCGATCTTCATATCCAAGTGATAAACTACCATGAGAAAGAGAATGTATCGCCATTCTTATTCCTCACTTAAACAGAAGAATGTGATAACTTGGTTACTAAGAAGCTCGTATTCCCAGCGTGTCGCAGTGAGGGGCTGAGGTGGGCGGGAGTGGTGGGGACACAGACGTTTCTCCTCTCATACATCAGTTTCTATGATATGAACCAAAAGAAGGAGACAAGAAAGGATTACTCGCTCATCCTCCTCAAAGACTCAGGCTCGGGTGTCTAAATGTACGTAGGTGTAAACAAGATGGGAAGGAGGGATAGATAGGAAATAACTCCATCGCAAAT
>JAUUEG010111197.1:0-10890 GCA_032361445.1 Panulirus gracilis | reverse complement strand
TTGCACAATTTCTCCATTCTCAAAGTTTTAAAGATCCTGGACTCCGCGATGCAATTTTTTTCTTCAACTTTCATATTTGTTTCCCTTACTTAAAACGTCCACTCCCATTACCCCCAAAATTTTCTAGATTACCCCATTTGGGGTAATTTACCCGTTCCCCAACCACTGTCATAACTAAACAACCTAGTTTTTCATTTTCTTCTTTTTGTCTAACAATAGCCACACTAGATATAACCAAAATACAGTAAAATACAAATGAGCACACAATAGACAATACAAGATTAGCTGACATTGTTCATCCCAAAAAAGTAGCATACTGAATACAACAGAATAAAGATGTAAGTTACACCCTGGTCAAACATAAATCAATTTGAAAATGTATATAATAATGGTCAGCACCAGATTTGAATGGAAACTGTTCAAAGTTGTGAGGTGTATAAAACTGTCACCCACAATCAATTGAAATATCACAGAATAACAAAATTGTTGAAAAAATTGTATGAAAACAATACAGTACAAAAATCCTTAACGTAAACAGACACATTTTACATATTCCACACTTGCTAGACTTGGGAGAGAGTATCTGCTTGTACATTCATCTCAACCACAGATGTGCTGAATCATTAAGTGATATGAATGACTGAAGGCCAAGAGCCTATTTCAATAGTCTCTGGTTGCTGTTTTATTTTTTCAACAAAGGTTAGTGGATTGTGATCTGTGAAGACCAGCATGGGATGAGCTGTACTGCTGACATATTCTTTAAAGTTTTCCAAAGCCATGGACAAAAATGAAGCTTGTGCCTCTTTTTTTCAGCAGTTGCATATTTTCTCTGCCACTTGTAAAATTTTCTAGAAAAATAACATTGGATGGAACACTCCTTCCTCTTTATCCTCTTGTAGGAGAATAGCCCCAGCCCCAACATCGCTGGCATCAATATGGAGGTTGAACTGTTTTTGGAGATCGGGAGCACATAGTACCAAACCATTAGTCAAGCAGTTCAAGTTATCAAAAGTGGTTTGGCAAGCCTCTGTCCAGTGGAAGACTTGCTTGGCCCTCAGCAGGTCAGACAGGGGAGCTACAAATTGAGAGAAGTTTTTGCAGAAGCGGCAGTAGTACCCAGCCATATCCAGGAAGCGCATGATACTCTTCTTTTCGGCATATGAAACTGCTGTATGGCCTCAATTTTGGCGGTGACTGATAACACTTCTCCCTTTTCCACAATATGACCCAGGAATGTCACATTGGCAAACCCAAACTGGGACTGACCGCAGCTAACTTGGAGAGCAGGTTCCGCAGGTATTGTAAGTGGTCCTCCCAGTCTCGGCTGCAGATGATGAGGTCATCCAGATAAGGGTGAACTCCCTCCAACCCAGTGGTGATAAAATTCATTAGTCCCTGGAGGATTGCTGGTACATTTCTCATGTCAAAGGGCAGGACATTGAACTGGTTTATTCCTTCTGGAGTGATGAAAGCAGACAAGGGTTTTGCCCACTCCAAGAGACATGCCTAGCAGTAACCTTGCAGCAGATCAAGCTTGGCGACGTATCTCATTCGACCCGGGTCATCAATCTTATCATTGGTTCATGGCAGGGGGTACAAGTCTGGCTTCGTTACTGAATTCAGCTTATGGTAGTCGACACATCGTCATTGAACCATCCGACTTGGGCAAGAGCACAACTTGAGAGGCCCAAGGACTGATGCTGGGTTCCACAATGTTCATCTCCAGAAGACACTGCCCCACATCTTGTACGTACTCCAGCTTGAAGGTGTTGAGGTGGTAAAGGGGCTGCCAGAGGGGCCAGGCTCCTCAAATTTCAATATCATGCTTCAGCACAGAACAGGTCTTAGAGTGGTTGCTAAAATGGCACTTGTACTCCCTTAATAAATGGAAATTTCACTAGCTTGAGCAGAGGGGAGGTGAGACAACTTTGCACTAGGGTCCTTTAAAATGACTAAATTGTCTACCTATGCACTGGACCTGTCTAATATTTCCAGTGGGCACTTTCCCATGTCACCATCATTCTCTGGTACAGTGACACAAGTTGGCATGGCACTTTCATGACTGGCAACAGCTCTACCCGAGGGGCCATCACACACACACACAGTTTGGCCTTAGTAAGTTAACATGAACCAGGCATCTTTTCTTGCCCCACCCTTTCAATCACTTTATATGGACCACTGTACCTGGAGTGAAGGATGCAGATGAATGGGGAGAAAAACTAACACTTGCTCACCTTGAATTCCTAAGGCGTGGCTTGATGGGCTCGATCAAATTGTTCATTTGCACTTGAGCCTTCTTAAGGTTGAACTGAGCTATCTCCATGGCAGAATACAACCTCTCTCAAAACTTCTATACATAGGCTGCTAGGGAAATGACACTTTCCTCACTCAGCCAACTCTCTCTCATTACCTTAAGAGGTTCACAGACCTCGTGAACATAAACTAGTTGGAATGGGGAGATACCTAGTTACTCTTGCTTACTGTTCCATGCAGCAAATAGGTCAACCCCATCATCTCAATCCCTTCCCAGCTCCAGACAGAATGAATGGTCTTGAATGTTTGGTGGAATCGCTCAACCACACCCTATGACTGAGGGTGGTAAGCTGTTCTGATTGAACTGTGACAACTACTTGGGTAGAAAAACGATTAAGGGCCTGGACTACATTCTTTTCTGTAATACGACATAGAGGGATTGCTTCAGGGTAACGAGTAGCTGAATCCATGATAGTAAGCAAGAACTGGTTCCCACAGGGAGTATGGGGCAAAAGTCTCGCACAGTCAATAATTACTCTGTGGAAGGGTTTCCCAATGATGGGCTGTAGCATGAATGGTTTGAAACTAGGGCTTGGTTTTCCTGCTACTTAGCAGACATGGCAGGTGTGGCAAAATGTGATGTAAGTGTGGCAAAATGTGCTTACATCTTTTTTAAGCTTTAGCCAAGGCTGATACACAGTTCAACACCATGCAAGCAAAAGTTCCAGCAAGCTTACAGCAGATCAAGAAGCACCTCAAGAGAATGGCAAAACTCCATGTAAAAGAAAATATTCTCATCATCTTGTGTACAGGACCTCAGTCAACTAGATGGTAACTGATGGCCACATGAGGAGACATACCCTAGTCATTCTTCATAGACTGTGACTGGGGTACAAGTGCAACTGGCACATGATCGATGAAATCCTGATTGAGTGTCCTTGCTGTCAGGAACCAGGCAAGATCTGTTTGGACCACTGAGGTGGCAGGAAGCATATAGTGTCTTCCTATTTCTCTGCTGCTTTGCGGGATCTTAGGCTGTCTAAGGCTCCAACTTGTACATGAGGGGGACTTTCTCTGGCCATGTCAGTGGTCAGAGTTGGACAGAAAACCAGCTGACCTCAAAGTCCCAAGTGCTGCCAAGAAAGGCACCAGTGCATAGATCATCCAGGCCAGTTCCTCATGGGTTTTAGAGATGCTCTATCAACTGGTGTCACACTGAGGTGGCTACACAGGTAGGGTCCATGTTATGCCACAGTGCGGGATCTATGCACACACACAAGACTCATGAAAACTCAGTCTGGTCCCCCAGTCAGACATGAGCCACCTATGGGCAAGAGCCCATGTTGTACTGCAGTACGACAGTCGTCAGCAACAACAAGGGTCAGAATCTTAGCATAGGTCTTTTGCACTCCCAAATGCCCTCCCACATCATTATGAGCTATGCTTAGGACAGCCTGCCTCAGGGGCTGAGGAACAATAACCTGTTGGGTGGCCAACCATGCTTGGTCAGCTTGAGCATCAGCTGGACAATATTTTCACATTGATACTCCAGCCTTGAGATAATAACAGTTACGGTCTTGACCGACCTTCACTTCCAACACAACTTTGTTACGAATTATCTGCTAATTCCAAGTTCTCAGCCTGCAGTGTAATAAGTTGATTAGTAGCAATGGGAAGATTTCCTATACTGACAACCTTGGGCAGTGGGTCACTTTGCAAACCAACTCTAAGTTGCTCAGTGGGGATCAAATCATCAAAAAAGGCTAGAAGGGTTAAGGTCAGGGACAGATGCATTGATAAGGGTAGTGGGTTCTTCAGGTAGAACTGGATTACTGCCATCCAGTTCTGCAACATTCTTACCAAACATGCTATGGGTTACAGCACATGTTGGAAGCAGGCATGGTAGCTCTTTCTCTAATTGGATAGTGTTACTCTTGCGGGGTAAGACAGACTGATACCATGGCATTGGGTGTCACCTGCTTCCCAGCGAGGTTATTTCCTATCTGTAGTGACACACACAAGGATATCAGTCACACCTAGAAACCCCTAACATAAACAGATATACAGTTTTTTGCCTCCCTGAGCAGCATTAACCCATTAAAGGTGGGTGATGTTTTTCTCATACCTTCATGTAAGTTGGCATATTTTAGGAAAAATAAAGCATCAAGGAATAAGGCAATACATACATAGATAAAATTGGATGGAAAACGAAGGTAAGAGATACATGATACAGCATCATAGCTGGCTGTTGGAGGTAGAGGAGTCCTAGGCACCTTCCTTCTCTCCTCTCATTGTCTTGGCTAATACTGATGTTCACCCCAGCTGGGCAAGCATGGGTGGCTATTTACAGTCATGTCCAAACATGGAGCTTGATAGTTAATGTCAGAGATCACCCATACAGTTACAGCGCAAAAAGGCCCAACATTATATAATGTTGCCCACCGCCTACTACTGTATGATAACAACTAATACTTAAGAATCAGGGTAGCTGTTCATAGGAATGGATAAACAGAGGACATGATAGTTGATGACAGTGATGCCAGATTGCCAAAATGCAAAAAACAATTAAGGTGCAATATAGCTCGTTATGTAATGTTGCCAGCCTTCTACTGTACGAACATTAGGTAACATCGCCTGTCTTCTAAAAAAAGGGTTAATTGTACCAATTTAGCACAATCAGTTTGGGCTCTTTTGCTTTCTGTCCACTTTTGAAAAAGTAACTGCTTATGGTGGAAAAAATTCAACAAATGCTTGTTTCTCTGTTTTCCAGCAGTTGTGAAATTGTTGTTGGTAAGCTTCAGGGACTTGCTGATGTGCAGCCAAAATTGCAGACTTTACTACTGAATAGTCCTTACATTGATTTATGGTTAGACCAGAAAAAACACTCTGAGCCTTGCCAGTAAATGTACAATGAATCATTAGGGTCCATTGGTCAATGGGCCATTGATGGAGCTTCACAATCTTTTCAGAAGTGGAGAAGAAGCAGTCTGAATTACCTTCATCAAACCTAGGCACTAGTTTCCTCTTTGTCTCAACACTAGATTTAACTTGCCCACCACCTGAGTTTTGTTTGAGGGTCTCCAATTCTATCTCCAGTTTCTTTAACCAAGCCATAAGAGCAAAGTTACTAGGTGAATCTACTCCTTAGGTTACCACAGTGACATCTTCATCCTAACTGGAGATATTGTCTGAACTTTTAGGTGGGCAAATCAGCTCGGGGGGGAAAGCATGTAGGTCCAGCCATCTTTGTTTGTTCAATCCTGACCTACCCTCTAATTCAAAATCTGTTTTGGTCAGCTTCTGCAGGGCTTCAACTGAGGGAGCTGCCACAAAAGTAGAAATATCAATCTTAATGTCTCAAAAATTATAAAGCTAATTAGCTGAATAGATGTGTTAGAGTATTTAAACAAAACAGAGGCACTTGTCATGTTCCCACCAAAGTCCTTAAGCCTTAGGGAGAGAAACCTACCCCAGACTGGTCGCAGAAAGGAAATATTAACTGGAGACCATGACAGCTACCCAGCACCTTGGTGTAGGATGTATATATATGTCACCGCAGAATACACAAGAGTATGGTGAACTTGCAACTAGTTATGCAAGTGCCTTTGTACTGCAATAAGCATGTGCAGACACCATTGTTAATTTTGATATTCAAGTAATAATGTTGTAAAAGAATTATAAGGTAAGCAGTCTTGGGTCATGAACTCGAGGCATAAGGTGCACACAAAAGGCTTAAGTTAGCATGTAAGCATATATGACAACTTTATCTTACATATATACAATAGAATGAATCGCTTATCCTAACCTTAATCTATCTAGAGTACTCTTCCTTAAATACACAATCATATGGAGTCCAACGCAATGCAGCCCATGAGGAGTGGGGGAGAAGCTGAAAGGCAAGTCCAGTCAGCTTGAAGACCAAAACCACTACATCTAATTTCTTGATTAATCAAACTACATACTTTGAATAATTGACTGACAAAACCTAGTGATAGATTATTACCATTTGATTGAGATTGATATAAGGAATATAAATCAATAATTAAAATAGATCTAATTAAGAAATACAAAAATATTCTTTCTCCATGTAGTACCATCTAGCAGAAGGAATGTGACACTTCTGTTGTTCCCTTGCCAGCGTGTGGGTTGTGTATCGGACAGTGTCTGGCCCCAAATTACTCCATGATATGTGAATAATACAGGAACCATGGCACGTGACAGGTGTAAGATGTAATGATGGAGAAACAGCTTAGAAGTTGCCTCAAGTGTTTGTACAAATGCTGCTGTGTTGTTTGCAAAATCAGAGGAAGAACTAAATAGGTTGTTGGGCTTTTTCATCGATCTCTATTGAAGGAGGATGCTGCAAGTGAATACAAGTAAAGGTAGATGCTAGACTTTAAAAAGGATAGATTTCAGTGTACTGTCAGTTTGCATAATGAAGTGCAATAAATTATGGTTGAGGTTTGTTAAGGATGTTATTGCAAGAACTGGAAGTAGTAATGCAAAGGAGGAAATTTTTTAATTATTCTGAAAGCTTCATTGAGTTTTCCTGCTTAGGTATCAGTTCTTTTCCTTTTGGTGAAGTTAGAAAGCATTACATCTTGCTCTAAAGTAAGTTTTTTCAGTTTATGGTGAAAGAGAAAGAATAGAACATAGTTTGTGCAAGAAACATTCAGTGGAGGCCTCCTTGCCCCATTTCTGATTTATAGGCATGAATCTCATTTTTCACGGGTCAAGATAAGTAAAGAACGAGGGTAGAAGAGAGGGATAATTTGCATACTGTAGTCGAGATTGGATTGTATAAAGAATGAATGTGTGAAAAGGGATATTTAGTGTGCAGAAATTAATAGAAAGTCATGTGGATGAATCTTTAGGGTTACATGGCCATTTAGAACATATGGTTGATGATAGTTCATTCTTGATATACTGTAGTATAGTCAAAGATTCAGTGAAGAGAGGTAGACTACAAAAACGATGGATAGTTTGTGACATACTGATTTGGGCTGAGGACATTTCAGAAGATTTTGTGTATGAAGGTACTTTGAAAATTGAGACATTGGTATTTATGTATGTGCTCACTGTAAAGAGTGAAAAAGTAAGCGAGTACCTGTGTAAGTGTTGAAATCAATGTTTTACGTTAGCACATTGTGCAAAAGTTAAGGATGTGAATCAATGATTTTTTGAAATCCTTCTCACTATTTTTTATATATATTTACTTTTCTTATCCTTCAACATCTTAAAGGTATTAAGGATAATAACTTTAGAAATACAAAAAAGTGTAAAAGATACAAGTAAAGCTTTGTAATGACACTTCCTAGACATTATGAGCTTTATAGAATAGCTTGCAGCTGTTTACAGCATGTCAGCACACCGTATAATCATTCTCATAAAGTACCAACATCACACTACATAGCATTGAAATAATTACCACATTTTTCATCATATAGGTGGTATCCATCTATCTATCTCTGACATCCATGGGTGGCTATGGCAAAAGAGTCTCTATTTGTCCCTGCCTCCCTTGCATACACCATTCTTCCACCATTTTTCTCCCTCATGTACTCTTCAGCCCAATTTTCCCATGTTACAGATGGTCTTCCTCTCACACAAAAATATTTTATCCTAATACACTTTCCTTGTCAACTCCCTGTCGTACGTTCTTTCCATATACCCAAACTACCTCAAAATTTGGTTTGATATTACATTTCACCCAGTCTACCACTCCACAATACATTCCCTTTGCATACCAGATCTTTCAAACACCCTTTCATTTTTTCTTTATTCCTTTAGTCGTACCACATGCTTCTCTCACATAGCTCATTTCCACAGTTTGGATTCTCCTGTGATTCATTCCAAGTCCCTGTTTCGACTGCATGGATCAGGGTCAGGAGGACTGTGCTGTCCCTTAATCCTTTCCTCACTTCTGTATTTAGACCTGTACCCTTCATTATTCTGTTAAGGGACCCATTGACTTTTCTACCATGTACTGCTCTCTCCCTTTCTTTCCTTTGTATCGCCACACTTACCCAAGGTAGCTCCTAAACACAAATTATGTCAACTCATCCAGTGTTTCTCCCCCATGTCCATGATATAGTTTATTACACATCTTGTCTCTCTCATTACTTTCACTGTTTTCTATTTCAGACACCATTACATGCATTTTACATGCATATACCTTCATCCATATATGTTTACACACATCATAAAACACACAACCTTCTGCAACTTCCCTTAACTCTCGGCAAAAAACACATTATTACCCACAAACAGGCTTGTCACCATTTTTCACCACCTCGCTCCATCTCTGTATTCCTTTCCCTTAGTTTTGCTTTCACCCTGCCTCACACCCTCATATATAACAAAACTTTTGCTCGACTCTCCATCCACTCTTACACATGCATTTGCTGCTCTGTAGAATGCTTTCACACCATCTAACAATTGTCCTCGTATATCCTTAATACATCCCATAAAGCATTTTACTGGACAGTCATACACTTTCTCCAGATCCATAAAAGCCACATACAGCTTTTTACCTTTAGATACTTTTCCACTGTTACTCTCTCTGCAAAAGTCTGATACACACACACACACACACACACACACCATACCTTTCTTAAAAAAAAACCTTGCTCCTCACTTATTCTGCATTCAGTAACTTCCATCATATTCTATCAGCCATCACACTTGCAACCTCTTTTTGTGGTATACTTAAGACTTATTCCCTTATAATTGCCATATACATGCTTAGTATCTTTTCCTTTGAATAAAGGAACAATAATAGATTTCATCCAGTCCTCAGACACAGCCTTTTGCTCTCATTCTAAATTATATATCAAATGCATCCACTCTTCATCACACTTTCTCCTCCACATTTAAACATTTCAGCACTAATTCCATCCTCACCAGGTGCCTCTCCTACATTCATCCTCCCTTCTTTAGGCCCTTGCACTTGTTTCCTTTACTTTCCATCCATCATACCCATGCATGTAACAACTGCTGCCTCACCTTCCCCACATTCATCATTTCTTCAAAATTGTCTTTCCATCTTCCTTTCACTTTCTTTGATTCAGCAGCTCTCCTTCCTTACTTCATACATTAACTTTTCCACTTTTGCATCACATCTTTCCTTTTTCAACCTCTTTCTGGAACAATTTCTTTTTTTCCACATGATTGCCATTTCCCATGTTAGCAAGGTACTGCCAGGAACAGATGAAGAAAGGCCACATCTGCTTACATCTATTCTCTTGCTGTCGTGTATTCCATCGAAACCACTGCTCCTGTCCACAACCAGGCCCCACAGACCTTTCCATGGTTTACCCTGAATGCATCACTTGGTTCAATCTATTGACAGAACGTCAACCCCAGTATATCGCATCATTCTAGTTCACTGTATCCCATGCTTGCCTTTCACCCTCCTGCATGTTCTGGCTCTGATGGATCAAAATCTTTTTTTCTCTCCATCCTTCCCTCATCAATCTGGTCTCCCATTCTCCTTGTTCTCACCATTTCTGACACATATATCCTCTTTGTCAATCTTCCTCACTCATTCTCTCCAGATGTCCTAACCATTTCATCACACCCTCATCATCAGCTCTCTCATCTACACACTTTTTGTTACCACTTTTCTCCTTTGCTCTTTCATTACTTGCCCAATCAGACCCCTTCACAGTCTTATCTATGGTCTATGTCTTGCTTCCTTATAATATTGAAGGGGGACTGCTGTACCTACAAAACATATCTATTTTTACCCTCCCAGATAATGATATCTCCATACATTTTTCAGTATTTCCAGAACCTTCACCCCCTCACCCACCCCATGATTCACTTCCACTTCCATGGTTCCATTCGTTGCCATGTCCTTTCCCAGGTATCGAAAACTCTTTACCTCCAATTTTTCTCTTTACAATCTTACACCCCAATTAACCTGTAGCTCAATTCTCCTATCTTGATATCCTTTTGCCTTCATTATCATATCCTCAAATTCCTCCTTCCCACACTCTTCCAAACTAAAGTCACCAACATCTAAAGTTTCACATTTGAATCTGCCACTATTGCTATATCAATTCTTCATCTGTTCATGATGGGATCTATGTAACATGGGAAATTGTAAACATGTATAAAAAAGAAAGGTTCATATGTGGAGCTTTCTTTTCTTTCTTTTGTGCTTGTTTACTGTTTCCTGTTTTAGCAAGGTAGTGCCAGGAACAGATAAAGAAAAGGTTTCATTCACTCACATCCATTCTCTGACATCCATGTGTGATGTACCAAAACCTGTCACACCATCTCATTTTTCAATGTTTTTTGATAAACTGAGGCATTCTGACATATGGCACTTGAGTATAGTGCAAATTAACCCAACCAATGGCAGTCCTTCTTTGAAGGACTGTAAGTAGGAATAGTACCATCCATTCCATCCACCTTGCCACATTTTATCATTCACATGGTTTCACCATCACTTCTGTTTTCACTAAACCACTTTTCATGAGTCTCTCACTTCACATACCTACCCAACTCAAACACCCCTCATCTGCCACCCTATCATCATACACATTAAATAGTCCTTTAAAGTCTCTCTCTCTCTCTCTCTCTCTCTCTCTCTCTCTCTCTCTCTCTCTCTCTCTCTCTCTCTCTCTCTCT
>JAUUEG010111196.1:3991-16730 GCA_032361445.1 Panulirus gracilis | reverse complement strand
AATAATGAAATTGAAATACTATAAACCTTTCTTAAATGGCTCCCTAGATTTAGTGAAATGTCAGAGTCTTTGATTATCATGGTGAGTCATACTTAGATTAAAGGGGTTGTATGATAGTAGAGAAGATTCAAGAGATGGGCTCCCGTACATTACAATGAAGTATTTTTATAAGTGACCCATGGCATCCCCCATGGCTCACTCAGGAAACTCATCATGGTCCACCGTTTAGGAACCAATGTTCTAAACTCCTAGGAGACTTGTAAGTATGCCTGGGAACTCCATGTTAACTGAAGCTCATACAGGAACACGTATGGACAAAATACAAATCCTGCCTGGTTTGAATATATATACAGAATACATTTTACAATATCTTCCAGCGTTCAGCAGGGTGACACAAAGTCTCCCCAATGCATTTCTTTCTTTGCAAAATCACTAATTATGCAATCTTGTTTCTCGCATCAAGTCTGCATTCCAGTAAGGAGCAGGCAAATGATAGACGTCTTTGAAGTGAAAAACCCTTAGCAAGACTGATCTTTTTTGTTCATGTATCAGTTTTAAATGTTGCTTTTCACCTGCAGCATAATCACACATAGGCAACGTCTGGTAACAGCCATTATATTATATACATACATAAATTTATGCATATATGTGCTGCTTTTAAGCTAATATTTTTATGAGATCTGATTATGAGGAAGTTACCCTACATGTATTGAAGGTTGCCTTTGTTTATAAGGTAATTCATGTACAGCATGTACAAAATATCTTTCTGTCTGTTAATGAGTTTACAAATTGTGTAATGTTTGAATTTGATAGTCATAAAGCAAAATATGATTTAGTATTTTACAAAATGAATGATTTAATGAAATACTAATACCATGATTCCACTGTCTCTACACAGGTCCCAATAAGGCACCTTAACTTATTGGAATACCAGAGTAAAGTATTACTTGAGAATCATGGAGTTACAATACAAAAGTTTCGCATCCTTGACTCCCACGAGGAAGCAGTTGAAGCTTCGAAGTCCCTCAGTAAGTTTTGCTCGGTGGTCATATTTACCATTATGGCCTTGACACTGATTATGTTTTAAGGTTAGTGATATTAATTTTGTTGTTGCCAGTCTTGTCACTCTATAATCCACTTTGTATTGAATGAATTCTTTCATTGCTTAAGTTTCATCCTTCCTCAATGCACAGTATTTTGAAAAAATCAGAACTGATAAGTGCACCATCAAATAACAGAGTAGTTTTGGAGGCTGGATTCTTCAGTCAACTGACTAGTATCACTAACTGTAGTGCTGGAATTATTGAATTCATCAACTTAAAAGTGTGTAATTACTGCCATCACATCACCCAAATGTGGAAGTTTCATATATGGAGACTTCCTCGTAGAACTCTTGCCTTAAATTTCTGTATCATCTCTCTCATCTGTAACATTTGCCTCACTCAAGACTCAGTTCTTCATTAAATATTTCCACAGCTGAATATGATTTCCTCAGCTGTTTTCCATCTTGGGCCAGAGGGAAATACCACACTGAAGAGGTGGAGGGTCTTGAACTCAAAATGATTGCTAATTAGTTACTAAGTGACCGAAGTGGTATGTGAGTGGTTGAAGAGTGACACATGTTGTTCTCTGTTTCAAGGGAATTGGAGTTATTCATAGGGCATTTGAAAATATGGGACGCATTAGTAAACCCCTGATTAGGGATGAAAGCAGTCTAACAGGGGACAAGAGCTGTGAGGGTGCTGATTATGGATTGAATGATTAGTTGTTTATAACTGAAGATAACAGTTTTTATCAGGTAAAGTCTGTGTGTTGCAGTTTTCATAATTGTAGTAACTGATTTTTTTTTTAAATAAAGTTTTAGGTCAAGCATGGTGGTCACTGTGTAACATGACTGATGAGGAAGATTTTTATCGTTTATATCATTTTGTTTCTCTTTAAAATGTGAGTTGTGTTTTTACTGTCCATTTTTAGATGCTGCTGAGTATGTGGTGAAAGCTCAGATTTTAGCTGGTGGACGTGGAAAAGGACACTTTGATAATGGGTTTAAAGGAGGAGTTCATCTTACCAAAGAGTGAGTAAAATACTTTTATGTGCAGTATGTTCATCATTCTAATTTTGTGATAGATAGGACATACTTAATGCATAGTAAAATATTTAGGAAATTTGACATATGAAATTTGGAAATTTAATATTTTTGACTTAACAGTTGTAGCTATCATGATTTCCTTCTGAACAGATATAAAATGAAGCTTAAATGAATAAAACCAGGAAGGCATTTATTTATCAAAAGAGTGAAATTCATAAAATGAATCTTAAATTAATAAAACCAGGAAGGCATTTGTTATCAAAAGAGTGACATTCCTGATAGTTTATTGTTTCTTCAGAAAACACATTGATAAAGTTACATCAGATGTTTGTAAGATTGAAGTCAGGGATGTTAGGAAGTTTGTAGGAAGGAAATCATATTATGCATGCTGAAATGCAGTATCAGATATCAAAGCAAAAGTGGAAGCATGTATAACTCAAGACATATTTGATGAAACATGCTTGAAATATTGAAAGTCAGTGACATGGAAGATGATCAAGCTGATTTTCTGAGAATCAGAAGTATGACTTTGATGAGTGACAGTCATTAAGAAAGAAATTTTAACGAACTAATAAATTGAAGCATTGTGTGGATTCCTCATTAGTTATGGAATACATAGCCTTCATGTGTATGTTATGCTTATGAGGTGCATTGCTGTGATCATATCGGCATATTTCTATCTTGTTCTCTGTAGCTGTAATGCAGTGGCCAGCTTGGTGGAGAAAATGGTGGGCCACAAACTGATAACAAAACAGACTCCAAAGGATGGTATTCTTGTCAACAAGGTCATGGTTGCTGAATCTGTTGACATTCTTCGAGAAACATACTTTTGTATTCTTATGGATAGGTAAGCTATTAACTATAAACCTTGTGAGATATTCATGCATGCATGATGCTGAAAGCTGAACTGGTTTCAGTGCTAACTGGATAGGATTTGTATGGGATTATAAGATTATAGGATAGAGGAACATCAGTGCTTCACTATAACAAAGCTTTGAGTTACAACACTTTGAGGTGTGACTTTTGGACATGAAAGACTTTAGAATTAGTGTATGTCATATTTACTTATGACCCTGTGCTTGAACTTGCATCATTTGAAACAATTGTAGATTTTAATTTATGCATTTTCAATATCTTAAAGAATAATATGATATAATGCTAAAGTTTATCTCCACATTTGTGTCCTACCAACTGGGAAGATAAGATACATTTGTTTGTGTTCTCTACTATCCCATTATTGGCTACATGTACATTGAGTATAGGCACCTCAACAAGTCTGGATATCCTCTATATGAAACGGAAGCAGGACCAGATGATGCAGTGGATGATGAAGATGAGTCTTGCTCCCTCCCAGTAACCCTCAGTTTCATCCCCTTTCCTGTTCACCACCTCTTCAAGCTCTCATCCACATGTTTATTAGACATTGTCTGCATTACCTGTGATATGGCAACATATTTAAAAGCAGGTACTTCAGAGGGTGATCCTTTCTATTCCTTCCAAGTAGAGAGGGGAAGAGTTTCATTTGTAGTTTTTAAATGCAAGAATGAAAGCCCAGTTACCTAATGATGGGGAGGGAGAATGTCTTCCAAGAATATAAAAACATCTTGCAATGCTAAATTAGTAAAATTACATTGTCTTTGAAGCAGATGGATTGTTAAGAAGAGAGATTTCATTGCAATTGGTTATAAAGATATAGGAGTTGGAGCATGACTTTGAATGATGTTAGTGTTTTCAAAATCCTGTATTTGAAAGGAAAGACTTTCAACAAGCCATCCTTGTGCACACCCTTCAAGTTCTTATTAGTGGAATCAAAGCTGTACTTTAGTCAGTCATGCTTCATGGTGACCCACAGGCCAAGTCAGGGATCATGAACTTGGTAGGGGAAACTTTTGATGAGCTTTTCATTAACATGTGAGTAACATGTGGCTTCTTTTTTTAGAAGTAACTGGAAAATGAAGTCCAGCAAGCCCTCGATAGTATATTATACTTTGAGACAGTTTTTAGAGTGCTTGGCATCATGGTAAACTTTGAAATGCATTTTTATCCCTCCCACCATGAAGAGAACACAATGGGCCAGTATTGATTGCAAGTCCAGATGGAGGCATGGATATAGAGGAAGTGGCTGAGAAGACTCCTGAACGCTTGATGACACTGCCCATTGATATCTATGAAGGAATTACAGATGAGATGGCTCTTGGGGTTGCAGACTTCCTTAAATTTCAAGGGAAACTGAGACAAAAAGTGAGTTGCTTGATATTTATTGGAATTGATTAATGCAATGAATGCTGGAATTTAAGTCAGTAAAACTTGGTGAAAAGTAATTAGGAAGATGAATTTTAAAGTAAAACACATTGATATGTAAAGTTGATTAATGCAATGAATGCTGGAAGTTAAGTCAGTAAAACTTGGTGAAAAGTAATTAGGAAGATGAATTTTAAAGTAAAACACATTGATATGTAAAGAACTTATCATTGTACATATATATAGATATATATATTTCAAATATGCCTTTGCCTAGTAACACTGAAGAGCACAGTCATTGATACAAAATTTTCATCATCTGATTAGAATTTTTATTTAGCAGTAAAAAACAAGCGGATAGTTAAGAAACAGTTGTCAGGTAAGAATCCTGCTTGATACTCCTTGTTCTCTGACATAATTTTATGTGCAGTATTTTGATTTAGCATTCTGATTATTTATTCAGTCTCCATTTACCTTTAATGTATTTTATATCCATGCACAGAGCAGCATCTGTATTTTTTCCCATATTGTATACATTTCATTAGTTCATTTAAGTTGAGATGAGCTTTTTTACCTTGCCATTTCTTTTAATAGAAACAGAGATATATACCTTTATTTTAATTTTTTTTTGTATTAGAATTTGAGTAACAGAAAGTTGAACCCATTTGACAGTGTGCCAAGGAGGTGAAGAGCATTTGGAGCATGTTTCTTGGCGTAGATGCAACTCAGATTGAGATTAATCCATTGATTGAGACACACCAAGGACAGGTTGTGGCTGTTGATGCCAAGATACAGTTTGATGATAATGCTGAGTTCAGGTGAGCTAGTGAAACTGAAAATGTTTTTCAAAAATGATCTTACTCTATTTCTGAATTCGTTTTATGTACAGTTTGATGAACAGGTTATAAAAGCTAGGAGTCTTTTGTATTGTACTGAGAAATGACATTGTTACAGACAAAAGGAAATTTTTGCTGAGGAGGACTTTAGTGAAAGTGATCCAAGAGAAGTAGATGCTGCCAGCCAGAACCTCTCTTACATAAGCATGGATGGAAATATTGGCTGTTTAGGTTGGTGTTCATTCCTGTTTATATATTGACATTTGATTAGTTTAAATGGAAAGTGATATATAAGCAAAGCAGGTATTATAAATTATTGTTGCAAATGCACAGACTTTCTTGTCAAATGGCGTAAGATTTGATGGATGAGCTTTATAATGTCACCTTGGCTTTTCAGTTTAGTGTATACATGAATGAGAAAGTAAGAGATAAGAACAAGAAATAGAAGAGAGAGCAAAGATAGATAAAAAGACTAAATCATTGTTGACTTACTTATGTGCAGATAAGTAAGCATTGCTACTGGAAAGTTAAGGGAAATTACACATGTTAGATGAGTTTTACATAATGTGTAAAGGAAGTAAGCTTAATAGTAACAGCAGTAACAGTAAGCTGATGTTTCAAGTATGCACAATAAAATTTTGTCATGAGGCAGGGCTAGTATATAAGTAATTCAGGATTGCAGAATTAGAAATTTAATCAGTGCACACCAATGCAGGTAACAAAGTCATCCCAACTAGATTTGAACCAGGGTTTAAGATAAGTGATAGTAGAGCATTGCCCATGTACTGTTGCTTTTATTAAGTAAAGTGGACAGATGATGATTGTCCAGAGCAAGTGAAACATTAGCATAATTAAGTATGAAAATTGTATGTATATCCATAGTTAATGGAGCAGGATTAGCCATGGCAACAATGGATATCATCAAGTTACATGGGGGTTCACCAGCCAACTTCCTGGACCTGGGTGGGGCTGTTGAAGAACATCAGGTGGAGCATGCTCTGAGGATCCTTACTTCAGGTAAGTATTGTTGTAGTATATTCTTTTGAGTGATGATAAAACAGCTAGTTTTTCAATTTTGTTTTGAAAAAATATTAAAGAATAAAGGAAATACATTGAAAAGTCTCAATAATGTAGATAGGAGTCTTATGCTAGGTAAATCCTTGAAACAGGTGAAGAGTAATGGCATAAGGAGGAGATTTATAAGATAAACTTTTTTACTGCATAATTGATACAACTGAGCATTCTTTAGAAAATTTACCAAAAATGACTCCCTATAAAAATTAAGTATATGAATCATGAATTATATCAGCTTTATTAATTGAACTCCTGAAAAACTTGTTTACTTAAAATGTTGATAATTTGATTTTGTGATTAACATGTTATCTGTAAATTGTGATATTAGAGGTTTGATTGTGGATATGAGTATTATTTTCACGGAAGACATACTGGAGATATATAAAAGTTTTTTCTTTTCCAGATAACTCTGTGAAAGCCCTTTTTGTAAACATATTTGGTGGTATTGTAAACACAGCAACAATTGCCACAGGCATTGTCAAAGTGTTACAGAAAAGACCAATCAGCATTCCACTGGTGGTCAGACTGGAAGGTATGGAAAAATTATTCCAGTTCTACATTATTGATTTTGATGAAACCAGAGTATTTCACTTGCTGTTGACCCTTTCCATCTGGGTTTACCCCACCCTTTATGTGCAGATGTGTTTTAAAGCCTTTTTTTTATGTCTTATGATCCAAGCTGTTTGCTGCTTTTGCTCCCTAAGAGGGCACAGACTACAAATGTTTTCATTGTAGCCATTTCATGTACACATACATATATGTTCTTCATCCTAAGCCAGATAACCACTTATCAAAAAGCCGCAAAGGGAGATTGAACTGCTGGGTCGCTTGTGAGGTGATGACCCCTCCTGGATGGTCTCTATGTGATTGATAATAATTAATGCTAACCACAACATTGCAAAAGCCGAAGCTTCACTTGCACACTATTCTAGCCTCTTTTTTAGGTGTTTCAAGAGTTAGTGTAGGTTGTAGTTGGAAGGCAGCCAATGACCAGGGAGGAGGAGGTGTATTACCAGTACTATCTGCCTGGATATAAGATAGGTTAGTGATTGCTGCATAGTAAGCCAGTACTTCAGTAGTTGTGAGATTGAACTTCTCTGGTGTAGGTAGCTGTTTTTTCTCTCTGTGTCGTCCACATGTGGACGAGTAGCATTCTGTCCGCAAAAATACTGTCTCGCCCACATGTGGACGAGTAGCATTCTGTCCACAAAGATACAGTCTCTCCTTGTCACACATAACATGTGAGAACACTTAACTCACTCAGCTTACTCATGTAACTAGATTTTCCTGTGGCGAGCATTATGCACTAGCCGTGTCCTTTGGCAAAATGGTAGGAACAATAGATAGAAGTAGTAAGTAGGAACATTTAGGCTGGAGCAACAGGTAGAAGTAGTAAGTAGGAACATTTAGGCTGGAGCAATAGGTAGAAGTGTTAGATGGGAACGTTCGGTTGAAGTGGTAGGTAGGAACATTAAGGAGCATTGGGTAGCAGTAGTCAGTAGGAACATTATGTAGGGGCCTCTGCAAACACTGTACTAGAGTTGCCCTCTATCAGTGGCCTGTTAAGGGAGAGATACTACAGGCTAAGAAGTGGCACAGGAGTTCATTAGTTATGGAGACTATTGCTATAGCCACCCACTTGAGCAAGTTCCAGGAAGGAACAGGCATTAGAGATAGTAATTTTTTGATATGACTTTTTTCATTAATGCACTCTTAGCAAAAGAGTTAGCAGCAGCATAACTTTTATTTTTAAGAATAATGTAGTGTTTTACCAAAGGGTAGTGAAAAACCAATCTCAAATTTCTTTGCAGGAACAAATGTACAAGAAGCAAAACGGATTTTAGCTGAATCTGGTTGTTCTGTTGAGGCTGTAAGTGACTTTGATGCTGCTGCCAAAAAGGCTGTTGCTGCTATCAACTGAGACTGTATTTTCATGATGAAAGGAACTGACAGCCCACTACAGTTAGTTACCTTCATATCTGAATACGTTAAAACATTGTCCTTTTCAAATACCTTGGAAAACTTTGTGATTGCACTTTAGTTAGGAAGAAGAAATCATTGTTCCATTGTTCAGTTGACCCTAGTCTTTTATACCGCCTTACTTCAATCAGAAAAGCCTTTTAGACATAAAGGAATAGGAAAAAGTATTAATGACATTATTTTCAGGATGAAACTGAGAATGCATTTTTTTCTGTAAGTGGTATCACAATCCATTTCTTTCCAGATTTTGAAAAAAAAATCCACTTGTTACTGGCTGACAGTTTTTATTTTCAACATATCATAGGTAACACACACTTCCACCTTAAAGTTCCTTGCACTCCCAAACACACACCCAACCTGTGCTAGTAATGGTACATGAGAGAACACCATGTCATCAGTGAGCCCCTGCTGGGCTTAGACCTGCAAATCTTTCTGTTGATTTCTGGTGGAGGTAACACTTTCCATGTTGGTGCCAGTAAAGATTATTGTATCATATTGCAGTTATAACCTTGAGAGTGGTTGTTTATAAATCTTTATATATGGAATATCTGGGGAATGAGTTAATCATCTCTTAAAATGAGCTAATGTGGTTGTGGATTTACAATATGTCAAGCAGATGTTAAAATTATTCATATTACTGTTTTATTATATTTTTATGGTTTTATATTCATAAATATATGAAGAGTGGAATTTAAGATGAAAAATCTAAATTTTTACTGGTGTGGAAAATCAGTCTTTTTTTTTTCAGAAATTCAATTGTTAGTTGATAAAATAAGAACATACAGGATTAACAGTTGTTATATAAAATAGGAACATGTAAGAGACAGATTGCATATTGATAGTCTTGACCATGACTGTTTTGCAGGTTAGACTTTAGCATTAGGGTTTATTGCCTTGGTAAGTCATTATAATGGAGATAACATTTAACTGTTGCTTTATTCTCTAACATGAATATTTTTGTATCTTGAATGCTATTTTAATTCCGTTTGCACAATTATTTGTATAAAATGTACCTTGTATTCACAGTATGTTGAGATAATTTCCAAGTTTGTGATATTTAACATCACCTGAAGATTTTATGGTCCAATCTGTGTTAAAACATTGCCTTTGGCATTTTCATTTTTTGATGCCAAAAGAGCTATAATTACTGTTCATGTGAATATCTTGTTCTTGACTTTATACAGAGAAATATTTTCCTACATGTAAAGCCCCTTCATAATTCATTCCAATTTATTGTTGCCTAATGGATTGTACAGTCCTTGTTAATAAAAAATATTTTATTCTACTAATCTCTTCTTTCTCATTCAATAAGCCATTTATACATAGAGGTTTATAATGTTTGTCGTGTACAATTAGGTCAAATGAAAACTGCGTCTATGTAATTTTTCCACTATGCTGTGCAGTATCAGCAACTTCATATTAATAGGTATGTGAAATTACTTAATTTGATGAGAATAAATTGTACATTTCCTGAAATATCCAGAATACATGTTGTCCTGAGTTTTGATGGATTTTCATCAGATTTGTCAAGATTGTTGATTTTATGAATAGTTATTTCGCATAAAAAAGTAGAATTGAGCATTATAATGAACGTACATCGAACTTTACTTTCTAACATCTGGCTTTGCTTAATAATGTCAAATGTTGATCAAACAAGGTATTGTATTTCTTCATATAAAGTCTAATATTTTGAATAAATCTGTGTTGTCATGGCTTAATATTGGACTCTAGCATAGTTGGGGTATCCATGCAGTCATGTTTTCTCAAAGCTGCTGGATTCATGCATGGAAACCCCATTTGTAACAAAGTGATATGTTGCTCTTTCTTTCATTGGGCCGTGTGGTGTTGTTGCTGCAGTACAAGGGCGTAGAAGTCAGTACAAACAGCCCAAAGTTGGGTCATAAAACCCTACAACATTGAAATTTATTGTTTTACACTGTCACTTAAACATGGCAATCATTCACTAAGTCTTCATTTTTCCTATGAGTTTAGGTTGAAGAGGTCAAGGCAAACCATGGAAGTCTCTGGGACTTCCTGTAGATGGCTCTGGTTTTGGTTCGTGACATTCCTCACTATAGCAGGGCAGCTAATTCAGTCAAAAAAAGATAAAACTTAGCTGTGAATAAAGTGGAATGAAATTGCTTTTTATACTTATATTTATTAATATTATTCCTTACAGTTTATTCTGACCCCTTCAGCCAATTTGGGACAGTACATTAATCCAATTTTTCTTGAAATAACTGAAATATCCTTAATACATGTTGCCTTAGGAAAACATCACCCTTTCTCAGTTATATTTAGGGTGGTAAAGCAAAATTTCATTACAAAAAACTGCTCCTTACTATCTTTTATTCGATTAAGCCTTAATTTTTTATACATGAGGGTTTAATTTGCAAAAGTAAACAGTGACACGATCGACACACAGGTTTTGTTGTCTAGGTCCTGGATAACCAAGACATGCTTACACAATTTAAGACACTGATATATGAAGCATAATTTTCACTCGTTCTAGCCTGAGAGCAAACAGTAATAGTCCCATCCAGGGGTTAATAGTGTAAATACAGGCATACACTCTATATAAATGCTTAATCTAACAAGCCACTGTACTTAGGATATTTTCTGCTATTTCATATACCAGTTTAATTAATCATGTTTTTCAAACTAATATCATGCAGTGAATAAGCATTCTGGATGTGTAGAAATGATTACTGTATAAGATTTATATATAATGAGACCACAGCCTTGGATATTATATAGGATGGTACTAAGCGGGCTACCTTATAACTATAAATGATATAAAAGTTAATTATATATTGGCAGACTATATAAACCTAGAATGTATAAATTCTGTCATACCCCTCTCTTTGCTAATATGAATGCATGAGCCTATCCCTCCACTGTGTCAAATCACCAACTCATCCTCTTGAAAAAGTGTTACATACTGAAAGTATATACAATACAACCCTTAAAAATAAATGCCATTTTCACAATATGGGGGATCAAATTTAGTGTGAGTATTTTCAACAATATATACTGTTGGTACACAGTACTTACTTAATTCATCTCTTAAGCATAAAACAACACACAGTACCAAATTGTCTAACTCCCTAAACATTTTTGCTAATATAAAATACACTGCACATTACAAATAGTTCTGGGTATTTTTTTACATAATATCATATACACTCGTATATCCTGAGTAATGAATAGGAGGAAAGTAATCAGCTATTCACCCATTCATATGAGAATATAAGGATAAGAAATACTACACATGCATTAAGACACAAGACAAAGATGATGTACAGTAATGTATAAATCACATGACACAAAGATGGCGACTGTAAGGATATCCAGAAAAATTAGAAATTCCCAGGAGTAGACAGTGCCATAACCCATTATATCCTTCTATTTCTGTATTTGAATGAGGGCTTGAATTCCTTTTGTCCAGTCAAATAGAGGCAATACGAGTATGAATAATAAAACTATTTTATACATGAAAATCTTTGTGCACTTATGATTACAGTACACTAGGGCCTCAAATTATGACAGAATAATGTTCCTGGATACCTGTCTCAACTATAATTCGTTGGAACTTGAATTAATGAAACCCAAGGAAAGGGCGGATTACATTTTGAAAAATTTTTTCCCAATCTAACCCTTGGGGAAGGACTATTTACTGAACTTGAAACAGCTTACCACCCATTTATAATACAGGTTGTACCTCTCTAATCCGGTGCTCCATGGTCCGGCACATTTTGAGTCTACCACCAGGGCAGCAGTTAGCAGTGCTGAGGTGCCAAAATCTGTTTACACCGCAGCCAAGCTAATTAACAGTCCTGTTAATTTCTTATATTTAGTTTTTTGCTGAAAATGAAAGCCAGAAAAGTTTGAAGTTTTGGAAAACTTAGAAAGGTGCCAGGAGTACAGAATTAGAAAGTGCACTTGTAAAGTGCTTTAAGCTTTGATATAATGAACGTGTATGCATTTCTTGGGAGATGCTTATCAAGCAGGCCGAAGTTTTTCATAGAGAACTAAAGCTAGACTATGACTGTGAATATTCACAAGGATGATCACACAAGTTTAAGTGGAGACATGGAATTTCAGTACATAGTATGCATGGAGAAAATTGTAGTGCTGACATCAAAGCTGGCAGTGTGAGGTCGTATTAAAAGAATTGATAAAAACTCCACCTCTCTATCAAACAACCAACAACAATAAGTACAGGGTGAGAGAGAGTGTACGAGCTGGCAGCCTGGCTAGGGCTGATGCAGTGCGGGCTGGTTGCCTTGACGATATCAATAAAACAACAACAGTAACAAGAGTGGACCAAAGTCAACCACCAACCTATGGTTGTTTGCTACATTCACTACTTGTCACAAAGCTGCAACAAAGTTTGTGGATGAATTTGCACAGTTAGTGGCAGCAGAAAACTTAGTCCCAGAAAAAGTGTAAACGCTAAAGAATCTGCCCTGTATTGGTCATATGCCATGAAAAACCCTTGCCCAAGATATTAATAAGT
>JAUUEG010111085.1:0-10891 GCA_032361445.1 Panulirus gracilis | reverse complement strand
AGAGCCGACGCGTAGGATTCATTAGGTTTAGGAGTCTCATGAGACTCCTTAACCTTCCTCCTAGCCTCGCCATATGAAATGTTGTTCTGAGTTTTAGTTGTGCACACTTCTTTCTCAAACTGGAACCGGGGACAGGCCCGGTCCGAGCTTGGGTGGTTGCCATTACAGTTGACACACAACATCCTGTTACTCGTACAATCTTCCGCAGTATGACCCTCCTCAGCACACTTCCCGCACCTTGCAGAAAGAGTGCAAGACTTTGAAGGGTGACCAAATTTCTGGCATTTATAGCAACGTAGGGGATTTGGAATATATGGGCGAACTTGACAACGCATGTAACCAATAGAGATATTTTCAGGTAAACGAGATTTTCCGAAAGTTAGGATTATCTACGTCGTTCGCCATTGATGAATTTAGTTATGAATCTGGCAGCGATAACGTCCTCGTTTGCCAGTTCCTTCACAATGTCGTCCTCTGACATATCTGACATCAGTGCAGTACATAATTCCCCTGCATGAATTCATGGAAACGGGTATAGAGACCACAACATCATAAGTATGGAATTTGGTCAACTTAAGTAGTTCCGCCACCTGATTCGTTGATTTCGCTTTTACCAATAAATCACCACTAGCCAGTTTCCTTACCGTTTCAACAGGCCCAGACCATCCATCAATGACCTTCCTGATTAGGAAGGGAATGAGGGAGGCGAGGGTCATTGCTCCGGTCGCATGAGCCAAAACATAATCAGCATTTTTACTTTTGATCGAAAGTCCGTCCCCACGACCCCCTAGGGGGGCAGTGGATGGCTTACCTGGGTCCATCCTATAAGGGCCTAACTCCAAAGTCTGGGGTGGCAAACCACCCTAGACAGTGGAAAAAAAACTAGCTACCCCCCAAAAAAAAGGATCAGGCAATTGTTCTATGCAGAAAAAAATTTCGTGGTGGAGCCGGTCGCACAAGGCCAGGCGAAGTTTTGCGGACACCCGTCAATAAAATATCAATTTTGCACAAAACAACCTTATAAAGATATTGATGAACAATAGCTTTAGAAAAATTACCTTCAAAACAAAGTTAGGGTAGCGACAACGCAGGGAGGAATAGCTACAACCTAGCTCTGAAAGACGACAGCGGCTCCGTGCACGTCGGTAGCTGGTGCGCGACTCATGGTGTGTGTTTCCTGTCACTGGAGTCTTCTGTCGTTGTGTCCTGCAGGAAGGACCAACGAAGGAGGCAATACTACTATCCTCTTCTTTCTTGTTTCTTCCTAGATCCTAGCGGGCAGAATTGTTCGATCGTCGACCAGGTGAGCAGCAGATGAACTGGGCTGCCTACAACCTGGAGGATGCCGAGTGAATGCTTGAATGGACGCTTCCGAGCCATTTTCAACCGTAGTCTGGGAGTACGCAAATTGTTGGTCTGAGAGAGAGTGAATTTTTGATGAGTTTAAAAGGTTGTAATAAGGTGATGCGCTTGTTTCATATACGTATATCACTTTTAAGAAAGTTTCATCAGTAAATCTGGATGGTAATTGATGTGAACGGTGACTGTTCAGAGGAGCGTAATTTTGACAGTGCGTATAAGCATACTTGTAGCCAACTACGGGTGAGAATTATGTAGGGGAAAGTGGCCCACAGTGAGACAGAAAAATTCAAACCGGCCTGGCACCCCAGTGTCCGTGGATTATTCCTATATGATTGTCCCCTCTGCTTCGGATGGACATGATCTATCTTTAGTTAGCCACTTTAGCCAATCAGGTTGAAGACTGTAAAGAAATTGCCCTTCAAAAAAATTGACATGTTTGTCTCTGTGCCTCACCCATGAGGTAGATTTAACAGTCGATGTGGCAGACTGAAACAAGAATAATTTTCTCTATTTTACTGAAATCAATCCAAATTTCCATGCCTGCTTTCATGATTAAACACGAGCACATCTTCTTGTGTAAGAATAGGAGGCAAATAGTAAAGAACCTGAGGTACTCTGTCTGTGAAATAACAATTATGAATCTAATGGCCTTGGACTTGACACGACAAACTTACGCGGCGCAGCAGTCATCGCATTCGAATTCCTCTATCCCTTCCCTTCGTAGGCAGAACAGTGCTCGTGAGCCCAAAGTTTGCACTGTCCACACTGGATCCAGTCCTCGCTAGGGGGATCTGTGTATTGTTCGTTGCAAAATATGCAGTAAAAGTTTCTTGTGTAGTTTATCGGAGCTCGAGGCTTCGGTCGCTTTTCGATATGCTTGGCTCTTTTGAACAACTCCTTTGATGAACTTGGGCTTACTTTTCTTTCCTCTCGTCTTTTTCATTGTTGCTTTCCACTCGTTTCAATTTTTCAGGTGTGTCGGTAATGACATTAGTACTCCTCACTTTCCGATTCTCTGCCTTTTTTTCTTTTTTTTTCTACCACTTTGGTTTGCCCCGAAAATCGGCAGGACTTCTAAATGCAGACTGGAGCGAGGTCGCGACAGGGACTGGAGCACACTGGACCGAGGATGTGGCAGGGATTGGAGGAGACTGGACTGAGGACGAGGCAGGGACTGGAACAGACTGGACCGAGGATGTGGCAGGGTCTGGAGCAGACTGGACCGAGGACGAGGCAGGGTCTGGAGCAGACTGGACCGAGGACGAGGCAATGACTGGAGCACACTGTACCGACGATGTGGTTGGGATTGGAGCAGACTGGACCGAGGACGAGGCAGGGACTGCAGCAGACTGGACCGAGTGTGGCAGGGACTGGAGCACACTGGACCGAGGACGAGGCAGGGACGAACAAACTGGACCGAAGACGAGGCAGGGACTGGAGGAGACTGGACCGAAGATGTGGCAGGGTCTGGAGCAGACTGGACCGAGGATGTGGCAGGGACTGGAGCAGACTGGGCGAAGAACGCATATTTTTTCGGCTTCACTATGACACAGGAACTTGGCATCAGTAAAAACGTCAGGATTGTAAGGAAATATCCCGGTTTTCCTGATCCCGCCGTAATGGTTAGTGGAGTCATCGCCAGTAGATGCGCCTGACCAACAAACCCAGCCATCTCATAGATGGATACACTCTTTTCTGGATTAGATATCATCCAGTTATCCAGTGTACGGCTATAATAGCTTTGAAATGGCTTGAAGATGGACACGTCTAACGGTTGGATTTTATGGGTGCAGTGCGGGGTTACCGTCAAAATTGGCACACCATTATCATTTGCCAGATTGACGATTTCGATAGATTGGTGACCCTCGTGGTTTTCGTGAATCAGAAGAATAGGATTTTCTTTGGAACTTTTGGAGTGGTTGATGAAATGACGCATCACTTCCACCAAGTTCTCCGATGTCATCCATCCGGACTTGAGCCAGACCGAGCGTGCCGGGGGGAGCCCCACTGATCATATGCCGCTTGAAGTTAACCCTGGGGAATATCATCACCGGTGGGAGAGCATTGCTTGATGCTCTAACAATGCAGCATGTCCTCCTCACTAAAGTGCCCTTTTCGGCGAGATGATTGAAAATGCGGGTACCATCGGTGAATTGGGGTTGCTTGGCGATGACCGCTCTAAGGTTATCGAAAAATCGATTTCTATTATCCTTGGTTAACGTTGTTGCGCGGGATAGGCTGTAGCCCACGGGTGTGGGAAGGCTCAAACGGGGTTGCCGTTTCATGAAGTTACGAAACAATACGATACCTGCTGCTCCTTCGTGCCAGTTATTGATCATTTTAATATCATTAATTTTCGCCTTTTCAAATGCTAGTTTGCGTATCTCAATTGGGCTGAGTCCATAAAACATCTTTGCGCTCTCGGTAATGTATTGGAGCGGATTTTCTTGATGTCTTCTGGGTGATCTTTTTTCTCCACATACCTGCAGAATACAAAATTCTTATGCAGGAAGAGCATGTATTATGTTTGCCAAACAAGTGCAAGGAAAAATACTCCAGGACCGAAAACATACCTGTACGATGTGCGATAGGCAATGCACATTTCTTTCGTACCATTTCGGGTACTCGTTCCTTGCAGCACCAAATTGGCTCCGACATCCCGCCGCTGCCTTGGTCGTACGTCGACATGATATATGCTCTGACGCGGGCAGGAATGCCCTTCCGCGACATGGCCCGCTCGATAGTGCTATGATTAACGCTATCAAATGCTTTGGCCATGTCGAGGAATGCCAGATGCACACCGTGGGAGGGACTGTGTCCGCACACGACCAATGATCGCATCCAAGATCATGAGGTTGTCAAGGCATCCGTCCACAATGACGAATGTCTTTTTAGCTCCATCGATCTGGACGAGGCTCGAGATGCGGCTGCTCAAGATCTTATGGATCAGTCTGACTACGGCACATGAGATGGTGATTGGCCTGCAGTCTTTGGGCTGAGTGGGATTTAGTATCTTGGGTATCAGTACTGTCGTATTCGCTTTGAATGGTTCGGGCAACACGGAGGTGGCGATCCACAAATTGAACATCATGCAGAGCACCCTCGGAGGGATAGAGTTCATGAGCGTAGTGTGCTTTCCGTCGGGACCGGGGGCCGATGTTGTTGTGGCTTTGAGGTGGTGTGCAACCTCTCCCACGGTCACTACCTCTGGTATTTGTCTGCTTTCCTGGTCATGATCAGTAATGGCACGTGTGTCTGGCTCCGATGGCCGCGAGAAGAGAGCTTGGCAGAAGGCCAGCGACTAATTCTTACGATAAAGCCGCTGTACTGTTTTGTACTGCTCCCTGCGCAGTCGGCTCACAGGGACCTCCTCAGTCCGGCGGACATCACCCGTGTTCGCTGGTTGTCCTGTTCCGCCTTCACCCCGATTTGGGCGGTCATTGGCCGTGATGACAGAGAGGCTGTCCCATCGGCGGAGGTGTCCGAGGGCGACATTCAACACTTCCTCGCCCCACACAGGGTTGGTATGACCAGGCCCTAGTGTGTCAAGATAGGAGATAGTCTCCTCGACGAAAGAGACAACGAATTGATGGGTTTGGGGCGCCCGTTGAGCGCCGGGGATAAATAAAACCGTGGGGTCGGCACCATCACCAGGATCGGCGGACTGCCTCCAATCGAGAGCAGCTCCCTCTCCTAGATCAGCGTAACCTTCCCCAGCGGAGTTAGCACTGGCGCGCCTTCTGTCACGCGGTGCTTCCTCCTGGGTGCCACTCCACGTGTTGCCTCTTACGTCGTCTGGGACACGTCTCCTATTTGGCACACTAAACGCGACCTCTTCACCTACACCGTCCTCGTGGTGAAGGTTGACGTCCAAGATCAACTCTTGAATATGAGCCTTATATGTGACTTTTCTCCAGAGGCCATTGATAGCTTCTACTGACCGACCTGGAGCAGTAGCCTGTAACCGCTGGTCCAGGCCCTGCCCGGGTACTAGGGAGGGGCCAGCTGCCATGTTCGCCTCTTCCCTAGCGAGGAGCTCTACTTCCTCGTCGGTGCCTCTCGCCTTGGACACTACGTGCCGTGTCGGAATTTGGTGATGAAATGAATTGGCATGTGTCCGCCGTTCGTGGACCCTACGGCCCCGATAGCTGGCAAATGCGCTTCCACAGTGTGGGCAAGTGGTCGAGCAGTCTTCAGCCCCCCTCTCCCCCCGTTATCGTTGACACCCGACATACCAACAGTGGTTGGCACGCAGTTCCCAAAGGGTTTTGTTTTGCTTTATCGGTTGTCTTGGGGCGAAAACCCGTGACAAGGGTAGACGTCCCGTTTGGAGCTACACGGTACTACTGACCTAGGACAGCAGGGGACCGCAGTCAGGTGATGGTGGTTGCCACCGTGTATCGATCCCTGACCCTCTCTAGCAGTTGTCAGCTAAACCAGTAAACTAGCTAAACAACTCCCGACTCTCAGCTGCTGAGTGACTTATATTGCATCGTCACTCAAAGGAGCCAGGGCTTCAGGGGCTGCGATTACAATACTATAGTCTTTGGTGATTTTTGACAGAGATATTTACCATGACCAAAATTCTCCACATCCCAAACATTTCATTGGTGGTCTCTCCTGTCTGCTAACATAAGGGTTATAACTAAACTGAGGTCCTGAGTATCTTTATTGTTTGTCTTTGGAATCTATTTCCTACATTGTTTTGTAGCTCATAGTTATGTGAACCTTCCAGAAAAAAATTTTGACTAGGCTGTTTAACATTTGAATAGTTTGTATATATATATAAGGTTTGTCATAATTCCTTCTATTACTGTCTTGAATAGTGTAGATATTTACAAGGTTTGTCATAATTCTGTCTATTACTCTGCTTCCTTTTTATTTATTTCTTATAATATTTGTTAGCCATCCTGGCTGCTTCCGTCACATTTTTCACTCCACTTTTGCATGTTTCATATATTTCAGGTTGTAAGCCGCTTTTGAACAGTTCCAACAGGATTAGTTGTCTCTGCTCTTCCATTGTCTCTACTTTTTCAGATTTACACCTCCTATCAAATGTCATCCTTATTCGTCCGCTAATTTTCTTGACGTCCCTAAACTTTCTCCTGTATGCTTCTGGGTCCAATTCCACAGTTTTTAATACTTCCTTAACAGCCTTATATAATCTATTGATTTCATTAAACTAAGACATGCATACGCCTCTCTAGCCTTACCCTTGAATTTGCTCTGCACCAGCATAGCCCAGTCAATTTCATCCCATTATTTGATAGTTGCAAGTTTTTCAAATTGAATAAAGAAGTTCTCAGCTTCTGTAACTCAGGTAATTGACTTACTCTATCATCTTTATCTCCAATTCTTCTCCTTTTACTTGTTCCCTCTATTTCTACTTTTCCAAGCCTTCCTTCTTTATCAGCCTTGATTCTCTCTATTTCTGTTTCTGCCTGTATTCTCTCCTTTTCTGATTGTAACTGTATTTTCGCAAGTTCAAATTCTAATCTTAACCTCTTTATTTCCATTTTTTCATTTTATGAACATCTTGACGTTCTTTTGATATGGATAAGGACCTCAGCTGATCATTTAATTCTCTCTGCATGTCACGTTTGACATGTGTCAGCAGGGAAATTCTTTAATTAACTGCCACTCGGTTCAGTTCATCTTTATTACACTGGTATAGAAAATGTATATCCTGGGTTTCAATAAACTTAACATTATCTGTCTTGTTTAAACACGCTATATTTACAAGTATGAACACTTACTTGTTTAGAGAAATCTACTCCATATATTTCAAGAGAGCACAATAGGGCACTAACCCGCAACACTTCGGCCAGCTTGAATTACATAAACTTAGTTTCATAATTCCAACTCCCTAGATTGTGTTTTCACATTCATCTCCTGGACAGGTCCCCATGTTACGTGCCTCCACTCCTTACAATAAAGGGTGTATTATCAGCCCATAGGGCCATTAAAACATAACTCTGAAATAATGACATCTGTTAACAGAGAGACATGGGCTAGACATACTTTTGATTCTTGTTACGTTGGTCAGATACCAAACACATGAAAATTTATAAAATATATTTATAATGGCAAAAATAATCATGGCTCTCTCATAACATAAATAATACAATTTGTACTTGATATTTGATCTCTCTCTATCTTATTTTACTTGGGAACTTTGGTGAATATACTGGCCTCATTTATATAACGTAAGTATTTGAAATGACTGAGATGTGTCAAGATTACACTGTAAATTTATCCAACAGCTTTGTATCACATCCTTTCTGTATGGCCATTCTGTGAGAGAGGATTGACCTTAACGCACGACCGATGATTGCGTCTCGGATCGTGAGGTTCTCAAGGCATCCGTCCACAGGAACGAATGCCTTTTGGGCTCCATCGATCTGGACGAGTCTTGAGGTGCGGCTGCTTCGGATCTAATGGAGCAGTCAGACTACGGCACAAGAGATCGTAATAGGCCTGTAGTCTTTGGGTTCAGTCGGATTCGGTACCTTTGGTATCAGCACCGTTCGATTTGCCTTGAATGGCTCTGGCAAGTTAGATGTGGCTAGCCACAGGTTGTACATCTTGCAGAGTACTCTCGGAGGAATTCCGTCAGGGCCAGGGCTGATGTCTTTGTGGCTTTGAGGTGATGTGCTACCTCGCCCACGGTTATAACCTCTTCTATTTGTTCACATGCTTGGTCGCAATCGGTAATTACATGTCTATCCGGCCCAAATGGTTGAGAAGAGGCTTCCCCAAAGGGGTAGAGGGTTTCCGGCCCAACCGAAGTTGGCGGTACCTCCCAGTCGCCTTTTAGAAACAGTCCAGCAGCCAAAAACTTTTTCTTTTTGTAAAGCCTCTGTACTTTACGGTATTGTTCTCTCCTGAGACTGTGCCCACGCAAAGGAACCTCCTCAGGACGGCATGCACTGCCAAGGTTCGCTGGCTGTCTTGGTCCATCTCCCCCATGATTCCGGTGGTCTTGGGGCGAGCCACAGAAGCTAATCAGTTGCGTGGCATGGTCTGTGGCTACCCTGATCGCGGCAAGGCTGTCACCCTGTCGTAAATGGCTCAGGGCAACATTTAGGACGTCCTCGCTCCACGATGGATTTTTAGAGCCAGGCCCGAGTGTGTCGAGATAGGTTGCAGTCTCCGCAACAAAGGAAGCAACGGATTGGGAAAGGGGGAATCGCGGAGCGTCTGCGACAGATAAAATCGTGGGATCATTCTCACGACGGGGAGTGGTAGACTCCTCCTCCTCCGAGTATAGCCTCCCCTCCGGCGTTCGCAAGACCTTCGCCACTGGTGTCGGCACGCACATACTTTCGTGCGCGTGGTTCTTCCTCCGGGGCGCCACTCCGAGTGTTGCTTCCTGTAGGTGCCGGGACACGCCTCCCATCCGACACACTACTAGTCACATCGCCTTCACCGGTTTCCTGGTGAAAATTATTGTCCAGGATCAGCTCCTGAACTCTGGTCTTATACGACGCTTTCCTTCAAAGGCCTTTGATCGCTTCGACCGTCCTGGAAGGAACAATGGTCTGCAACAGCTGTTGTGCTTTTTTGTAGTGGTAGTTTGAGGGAGATAGGACGAGGTTAGGGGTAGACGAGGGATGAAAGAGAGGGATGTGGTCGGAACCACACAGTGGTCCTGGAGACAAGAAATGATGAAGGTAATTACTGGCTCTGTTGGAGAAGACAAGGTCGGGTCTGCCTTTTTCCTCCTGGCCAGTGAAGACGGTGTGGAAGTAAAGTCCTAGGAAGTTGAGACGTTTGTAGGTGTATAAAGCGAATAGGTCATCACCATGAGAATTGCTTCTGTTGTGGTGGAAGGTTCTGTGTTGGGCATTAAGGTCAGCTAGAAGGTAGACTGGGATATTTGTGTGATTGATTACTGTGTAAAGATGGAGTGGAATGGTAGTGTTGGGTCGAGAGTATGTAGTGCAGAAGATAATGAAGCCGTGTATTGTGTTTATCTTTACTGCTAGAAAATGTTCGAAACGCCATTGAAGTGGTTTGGTATTCGTGTTCAATAGTGTTGCGTGTAAGAATGGCGACTCCCTCATGTCTGCCCTCTGGAGACTGTCGAGATGTATATTTTGTTACGTATTTCCAATCTTTAATGTGAATTTTGGCGGAGCCAAAATTGCTCTCTTACTTATATGGATAACTACCAATAATGAGCGGTCTATGATAAGCTCTTTGAGTAGATAGTGAGATAAGACAGTTACGGAAGTGTGTATGAAGACAAGAGGAAGGTATTAGATCAGATCGAGATAGTTATAAGAAAGATTGAGTTACAAGATTGAATATGGTTCGCCTAAAAGAAACAATGCGCGTGGCATCCACCTACTTCCACACCGTCCACTGCGACCTGTTGGACGGAAGCAGCGGGCAACTTCACCACGGCGCCCACGCCCCCGACAAACAAACCGTCCTCGGGGATTGGTACCCGCCTGTTTACCATGGGGCGACGGACAGCCATCCGTCTCCCACCAGCACACAGAGGGGGGGAAGCGCACCCACCAGCCCAAGGCCAACACCAGGTGTACACGGCGGACTACTGACCTAACCTGTGCTCTTGGACCATATCCTGTAAAGGGTATGGGTCCAGGTTAGGGCTTTCACGGAGCACACCTCCAGGTCCCGGTAGGAAAGCCCTATCCCTCGGAGAGCTCTCTCGCTTTCTTGACACCATGGTCCACGCTAATTCAAAGTGGCAGATGTTACTCGCACGGCGTCTTTACCGGTTGATTCCCGTACGCCTCTACGGACTTCCGGGGGTACCGTAGTAGCTGCACTTGTGATGGTGTGCAGCTGAAAGCGCGAAGCTGACACCAGAGACCTGTGTATCATTGATTATGGCCTCTGACCCTCTGGATGCCACGATGTCCGGCTTCCGGAAGGACCCCACAACAGGAATGCGGGGCTTGCAGACCACCTCGTAACCTTTTTTTCCTCAACCGCTCGACTAGAAAGGCACTGATGTCGTGTCTTTTCACTCTACCCCTGTGGGTACGTGGGCACGGAGTAGAGTCAATATTGCCTGTTAGTAGTGTGCAGTAGGGGAAGGTGCTGTGCTGTGCTATTTACAGGATGTTTGTCGGCAAGCGACCTATCTACGTGTTGATAGTGAAAGAAGTTGTTAATTGGGAAAAGTGTATGGACACTATAAGAGGAAGATTAAAGATCAGATTGCTCACAGCATAGTTAGAAGTAAGTTGGGAGATAGCAGTTAGATGATGGTTCGATACATTTTACATTGACGACTCAAACACAGCGATCTTCCAGCACCGCTCACCTTCCAGTGCGGCCTGTCGCACGGGAGCAATGGGCAATGGCCCGACAATGAGCAATGGCCCGACAACCCGACCTCAGGAACCGGTACCTGCCTTTGGAGCCACGGGAGAACAGCCTGATCCCGCACACCCCAAGCCAACAAAGGGGAGATGACCTTCAGCCTACCCGGTGGCCGACACCAGATGTACAAGGCAGGCTCCGATTACCAACCTGTGCTCTTGGACCACAT
>JAUUEG010110758.1:0-10893 GCA_032361445.1 Panulirus gracilis | reverse complement strand
TTTAATTATGATTTGAATCTGATGTAATATCAAATGTTTGGTTTTACTGAATTCCCACAGACGTCGTTGCACGGACCGGAACAATTACTTGCCGGAGATGCATAATTTATCTGCTAAAGCTACACAGGCTGAGTAACCAAGTTATGTGAAGATTAACACACTTTACAGTGAAGCAACATTACTCATACACTCACGTCATTAAACAACATGTGAGCACTCGCTGTTCCAAGTAATGAAATATCATGAATTTTTCTTAGGATGCCTATCTTTTCCTGCCCCCGCTCCCCACATACACTCAATACTAATGAAATCTTAAGGTTAATTTCTTAAAAGCGTAAATGAATATAACCCAGATTTTTTTGAAGCTCAACTGACGACTTAGTCTTAGTAACAGGTTTTCCACGATTTTTCACAGGAGAAAAACAAAAAATCCATCATAATGTATGGAAACTTTATCCCCATCGTTATGTCCCACTCCGTCTTAGACTGCTAAGCCTCATAGTGTCTCCAGAGACATTGATGAGCGTTCAGGATTGTTCATGCTCTTCAAAGTCAAGAATAAATGTTACCCTTCACCATCTGACGCCATAACACTCTCATAAATTTTCAGAGTCACACTTAAGCCAGGAAAAGCCATATCCCGTCGTGTAGGTCCTTCTTTACGAGGTCCACCAAGAGAAAGTTTTTCGTCACTTCTGACGTGTCCTTTGTGTACAGAAGACACTGAGGGAGGTCATCAGGGAAACAGTCCTCCAGGTCCTACTCCACCTCTCGCAACCTTGTAATGCTCTGACGTGTTTCAGTGAACTCATTTTCCTCAACACTGCCCACGTCAGTTATCACACCGTAGCGAGTATTGTGACCTCAGTACGCTGCCTGTAGGTGGTCTAGTTCTGTAGTTAGGTGATCACTGATGGCGCAAAACTGGTTCCTTGTTGATGCTGAATGTAGCTGAGATTTGATTCTACTTTCTTCATACACCATTCTTTTTACTAACAGTTCAGCTTCCCGTTTGTAACTGCAAAACTGGAAACGAATCACACTTAGATTGTAGTGCATTTTGTTTCAGGTCATAAATGCATGTTGCTTCGCTTGCGGTAGCTTGCTTTCCTATCCTTTTAAAACCAGGCCCCAATAGACCGCTTCATGGTTGTGTGGTCGTTTCACATGACCTGGTTCCGTCCATTGACAGCACATCGACCCTTGTATACTACATCGTTCCAATTCACTTTACGCCATGAACGCCTTTCATCCTTCTACATGTTCAGGCCTCGACCACTAAAATTTTTTTTTCTACTCTATCCTTCCACCTCTATTTTGGTCTCCTGGTTCTCTTTGTTCCCTCCACTTCTGACTCATATATCCTCTCTCTTAACCTTTCCTCACTCATTCTCTCCATATGTCCAAACCATTTCAGCACGCCTCCTTCAGCTCTCTCAGCCACATTCTCTTTATTACCACACATTTATCTTACTCTTTATTACCTAATCTATCAAACTACGTCACACCACTATCTATCCTCAAAATACCAACTTCTAGCTCGTCCGCCCTCCTCCACACATCCTCATCTATTAGCCCATGCCTTATTTTTCTTTAGCTTGGTTCATGAGTAGTCTTCAAGAAGTGGTCGATTAACCGTAATGTCCATCCTAGCTCTACACTTAAACATTTAGAACAAGAAAATATGCGTAAAATGTACTGGTTTCATCTCGCAAAAAGAGACAATATATGGATGATATGATATCGAGAAATTGTGATTTGTATAATTCCTATCTTTATCTACGACAATAGATTGGGCGATAAGTGATAATTGAAAAGGTGGGGTTGAATAATGTACGTGTAAGTGTAATGGTTGCTGAAATCAGCAGAATCTATAATAGCCGAGCTAAAAATTCCCATAAGAGCCGAAATCTACTTTAATTTTGATGTTGTTTAAATAGATGCGATTCTTGTAGTCGTTGTTCATGTCCAGATGCAAACATGATATTGCCAGCAGCAACCAGATGTGACATCATACGGACAACGTCTTGAGTTTAGGTGATCTATATCACTGATCTACCTCGACTGTTACAGTGAAAATTATGCGACATTTAGGTAACTCGGAGTAGTTAGGTCTTGTGATATCGACGTGTTGCACCCACATTACGTTCATTGATCCAGATATTCCCTGGACTTCATAGCCTCCCGCACTATCCCTTAATCATGATTGTAAGATAAAGAAAAAATACTCCAAACCACTCTCCGCCAGTCTCCCATTACTCTACACACGGTATACTATCATTATAAGAAAGAGAAATCGATGATATTCTTAAGTGATGAAAGAAGTGACGTCATTTAGAATTGATAAAAAATCATGGCTTCATTGCCTCAAGACTTATAATTACAGTTCCAGCTGCTCTTCTCTTCCCTAAATCCTGGAAGTGTTACTAATCACTTGCTACGATTTCTCGTCAGTGCTGTATGGATGTGAGGCGTGGGCCTTAGACTAAAACGTATAGTATAAGGTGAAAAAAAATGGAGCTGAAATTTTCAGGGACATTATATGGTGTAAGGAAGATTGATCGAATAAGGAAAGGAAGAATAAGAGCGCAGTGTGCTAGTAAGAGACATGAGCATGAGAGGGTTGAAGAGGGTGTGCTGAAATACTTTGGACGTCCAGAGTAGATGAGTGAGGAGATGATAACTAACTTATGTGAAAGACGAAGGCAAAGGTGTAGCAAAGGACACTCTCTAGGCAATACCCACGAACTCGTAGATACACCATGTGTATACTCGTGCAGCAGTCGTGTTTCATCAAGGCCAGATCCTTGGATCACATACAGACAGACACGGACGGTGAGGGAGTGCATCGTTACCTGTCTCTGTCTTGCCCCATCCAGAAGACGTGAGGCGCACCCCGGTGACGTTGTAGCGCAGCATAGAACGGGGCGGCAGACACACTGGTCGTACCCGGGAGTCTAGCGAGACGGCGGAGGGCAATCTGCCAAAGGAGGGAGGGAGAGAAAGAGAGTGAGTGTGAGAGAAGAATTAATCACATCTCCAAAGCTGCCTCGAAGCCTAGAGAAAAAAAGCCCCCTCTGTCATTTACCGATATACTCAGTGAACGCTACCTAGCCTTGCTTGGCTGATGTCCTTTCTAAACCAACACACACAGACACACACACACACACACACACACACACACATCACTACGCCAGGGGTATATGAAATAACCTTCCAGAAATAGGTATTCAGCAAACTACTCACACTCTTCAATAAACTGACGCTCTACTGTTTCACACACAAAACTGCAATTCTACACTGTTTTCCCACTCTATTATCTCTTCCTGCCCTCATCCCCTTTATTTTTTTCCCCATTCCTGACTACCCATTTGAGAGAAAGCAGTCATCATGCAGCGTCAGCCATACCATGAGATAAAATGATATAAATAGAATCCTTTCCCATTTTCTTTGGGAAGCAAACAAACTTTATCTTACATCAGCCTAGCCTCCGTAGATCTACTTTCGGCCTTTTTTTCATACGCTACATCTGAACCTCTTAATCTTAATTCTAATAAAAAGAAAGCCTGGTTGATTATTAACCGGATGGGTAATTTTTCTGAACAGCCTATGGTCGCCCGTAATGGCATGATTACCCAAGCACGCCAAACGCAGTGGGAAACATGTGACAGGATGTGCTTGAATAGATTTGAAAAAAATGATTTACTGGGTAAATATAACTCGTGTCGTCATGGAGGCCTCCTCTTCTCGTATCTTCCACCACATTCATTAAGTTGGTTGTCATGCTTCAAATATGGTGAAATCTTGTCATGGGTCAGACATCCGCTACTGCATAGCCTTTTATAAATGTCTACGCATCGTATAAAGCAACAAAAGGTTTTCTTTTTCTTTTTCTTTCTTTTTAGTTTACTAGGTAAAAATTCTTCTAAAAGATTTATGGAATAATGAGAAAAGTCACACCTATTTCTAAGGTGACCTGAAAGTTATTCTGGGTCATTTGTAACAGACCTCTCAGACTTCTATGAAGCATAGATCAATTCTAAACAAAGAGAAGACTGGGTACATACACTATGTGTGCATCCGGAGTGCCGGAGAGCATTTGACACTATACCAAATGGGAGGTTAGTAAAGAATATGGACCTTTAGACAGGAGTAAACACAGACTCCTTCGACGGCCAGACAATTACATTATGAGAAAGGGACTGGAAGCGGTCTGGAGTCAGCCGTAGTTTGTCGCAAGGTTCATCCCTGGAACCATTATTCTTCTTAATCTGTGTACCTATCGTGCAAAAAGGTTTGGACTCGTGTCTAAATGAATAAGGACGATACGGTCATGAAGGAGGTAATGAAGTGAAAAGGAACCGAGACAAACTAATAAAGTTGGTTTAATACGTTTGATGAAATTCAACCCAACCACAGTATCAAATAAAATGGATGGGACACGGTGAAAGATGGCCTTGATATGAATACCATATAGCAGGAAATAAGCTGTAAGAATCTGTGCGTGGGAGGGACTTAGGAATCGACACTGTACCTAGTTTAAAAGACAAACTCTGCTGGTGAATAATTGGGTCACATTCCAATCAATAGGCAATATATCATTCAGTAGCCTTTTTACATCCTTTACCAGGCCAAAACTAGATATATGATTCTCAAGTTTGGTCATCACATTTTAAGAAGTACAAAGAACTATTAAGGTCCAGTGGACGGCAACAGGGGTGGCACCAGAATTAAGACAGCTGAGTTACGGTTAAGGTTCAGAGGCCATAAATTTGTTTGCTGTGGAAAAGAGAGGAAGGGATGGATTTAACCAAACCCTTTAAGTTTTCAAACCAGTCTGAATGACTTCAGTGAGCAGCTCTTCAAAAGATGAAAAGACAAGATCAACCAAGGGCCAAACAAGCTAATTAAACTAAAAACTTGTCAGAAAATATGAGAAAAAACATTTTCATTGAATAATAGTAGTGGTAAAATACTACAAAAATAGACTGTGAATGGGGACAGCATACAGAAGTGTAGTTGTGTGACTAGGGCAGGCCCTTCCTATACGTATGACGCGTAGGGCCCCGACCGCTAAAGAACCCATTGTTCCGTCCTTTATATGGCAGCTTTCAGAAAGCAGGATATACTGTCCTAAAAACCCTAAATTTCCAGTTTTTTCAGGGGTATGCCCCCTGGTCTCCCCTAAAACTCGTAGTCTATGGGGGAGTTTGATGGGTGGAGGGGCGGGCCATCAAAAGAGAATCGGCTTCGGTTCCCCTAAAGGCTTAGGGTCGGTCGTGTGTGTTACAGTAGTGAAGGTTACAGATGGGGTTTCATAAGTGTACAACACCCTGTCCAACCGTACACTAAGTTAATTACGCGGAACGAAATAGCTGCAAGATACCCATAAGTGGATATGGTGGTGATGAATTCGGGTTATAAAAGTTTTAATATTAGTCATATATTGTGGGCGGGTCATTATCAGGTATCGTCAGGGGTATGAGGGTTGGCTAAGCTGTTGGAGTTAGCATTACTGTCTCTGCCCTCGGGGTTTTTTTTTTCCGTTCCATATTCCATAGACATTGTCACTAAGGACTGATGGAAACAAAGTGGTGAAAATGAGATATAAAGGTGGGTGAGAGACTGTGACAAAAAGGAAACAAATTGAATAGTTAAGGTATTGATTAGGTAGATATCGTATCAGATAACTAACTCGGTGTCTCATCAAACAATAAATAAGCACCCTGAAACTATATATGAATACAGTGGTCTCTAATAGAGGAGATATGAATACTTAACGTTGTAGTTTATCACTTTATATAAAAGTTTTATGCCAGCCCGAGGAAGCCTCTATTGATTCACTCAAATAACTGGACTGGCTACTCCTTGAAACTCGCCCGAGAAGGGCTTGGCCATTGCCTTTGTCATCTCCCTTCCTGTAACTTTTCCTTTAAAAGTGAAGTCTACGGAGTCTGAGAAGCTCTGATTACTTTTAGTTTTTCCTTCTACTACCAGTATCTTGATTTCTTTTCACCCCAGACAGCCACATTTTGCCCGTGCCATGTCAGTCACTACACCTCATAAATAGGCGATTCCTGATTGGTCTAGTTGGTAAAGTCAAACAAAAAAGTTCATATTTCTTCTTGGAGACAGGTCTAGCTCTTGCCTGAGCTGTACGCCATAAATCTATCAATTAACACGACAAAGGGTGCATATCATTTTTCCTTTAACTGTATCAGAGAAAAGCTAGTCTCATTCACAAAGCTTTTTGTACTAGTGGAGGTTCAATACATTTACTCATTGTACTCGCTCCAGTCAGTCCAAATACTGAAAAGAAGCTCCTAAGTTTTAGGTTGCTGTACTCTCGCAATATTTTCCTAGCAATTGTTTTGTTCCTGGTAGCTATTACATTCTTTATTGAAACATTTTAAACTGCAAACTTATCTTTAACTTGGCGTTGACAGTGAATGTGACATTTTAATATCCCCAACAAACTGTTAGCCGAACTATTTTTGCATGATACTTATGATTCACCTGACTTTTACCTTTTCATGAAGAAAGTTTTTGCTGTGATCAAATACACGTATTTTCAGTCAGTCAAGAGATTTTGGTTATCGACAAATCCCACCGATAAGAGTTATCTTGGATTAAAAGGGAGTGACAACAATCTTTACCAAAGATAAGGTTGATAACTCAAGATAGCATGACTATCAGTGAGCAACTGTTTGAAATAATTCGATAGCCAGAATTAGACTTGTATTAATTCGATAGCCAGAATTAGACTTGTATATCATAAAAGTTATTAGTATTTGAAAAACGAGGAACATGTCTGGAAAGTTTATTCAAAATCATAGTCGAACACTTTCTTTATCCCACCCAACTGTGCACAACCTGTTATAGATATCGTAATGTGATAAAGAATGGGACATGCTAAAAGATTAATGAGACAAAATTATAGTTACATTTCACATGAAACAATACGAAGTTCTAGTATATAGAAAGAATCGTTTCATACAGGCTGAGTGCTGGGAAATAGTAATACATAACCAAAGGTGGTCTGGAGCTACTAACATGGACCAATGTCATCCATCCACATGAGAGAAAAAGTGGGGAGGGCAATGAAGAGAAAATATTTTATTAAAATGTCATACCAACTAACCTTAAGTCACCCCTCAACCGTGGCTCTCCGTCTACCACCCTCAGTATTACAGAATTTGCTTTTATGAATTAATATCCTTTGGATTATCTTCTGTTGCACGGTGTTGAGTGGCAGTTGTCCTTCACTGCGGTGGAATAGTTGGGGTGAGTTACTCCCACAAAATAATGTCCTTGGTGGCTTTGTACTCGGTGGCTACAACCGCCCGTGGGAATTATTAACTTTTATACGAAAAGAGAGAGACAAAGTGCTTACCCATGGCTTCTTACTAAGATATGTTGTCCAAAGGCAGGACTATAAGCATGTAGTATTCACCACAGGAAAATCAATTATAGTCGCCAAGAACGAATCGTGTGAGTTACATGTTGCCTGAAGCGTTATGTAAGTTTCTGTAAGTTTGTGGACTGAATGCCAGAGTAGGGCAGAAAAGCAGGCAGCTATTTGGTCAAAAGAGTAAAAACTACTGAGGCGCTGGCCAGATGCACCGAGAGACACCATTTTCACAATATTGGTTGTTAGAAATAGGTTGGGTTAGTTTCAAGGTTAAGTTAGTGTCGTGTCGGGAACTAAAATTGAAACAAAAAAGGCTTTATAGGTTGACTCCTCTCTCGATATTACAAATAATGATAAGAGCTTTGACAGAGGAAACGAGGGCAGATAATGCTCTGATTTTTGATATAGACGACAATGACAGCCAAAAGAAAAAAAAAATAGAAAAAGCGAGAGAAAAAAAAGGCATCCTCTTACAAGAAATTTATATCAAATCGACGCTTTTTGTATGTGCCAGCCTTATAACAGTATTCACAGGCTGAGGCATGTAGACACAGAAATATGTACTAATAAGGTCAAGTATTTAATTGACTGTGATTTAATCGCTGCCATTTAGAGGGATTTTTTCCCCCTTAAGTTTATAGAAATTTACGTCATAAAAGGGTGTTTCCGAGAAATGCAACACCCAATTGGCTTTTGTAAAGCCAAAATAGCGTATCAAATTCCCAGTCCCTAATTGTGTTGCATGGGTAGATGACACAGTGGGATCATTCTTTGTACGTCGTTACACCTAATTTTAGCACACCTCTAATTCAGGTTGTACTGAAACTTTATCCAGTTGTTCACCAGTATCTAAACTATCAAGTGATATACAACTCACAACTCTAGTTGCTGTTGTTTTTTGCCTTTTTTATGTTGAAGGCTGTATTAAGGTACCTAAAATTAAGGTTTATTCTATACCTTAACTTACGTCCCACCTCAGAGAAAATTCAACCTTTAGCCGTGAAAGTTTACGCAGTTTCCCCGTCAGCTAAAAAATTGAATAAGATAAATAACTTGTTTGTTTTTATGCCACCTTTAAAAGGTTAAACTTAAAATCTAACCATGCATATGACATGAAAGTTCTGTCTTTAGACATGGAACATAGTAAACCTGACTTTGATATCCTATAAGCATTTCGATCCATTCTTTTCTCACTCCAATAACTATCCAGCAATGCGAGGGACATACTTGTTCACGGAACATGTTTCGTGTTGTTGGGCAGATAAGGAAACATGTTTGATTAAGTTACTGATGTAGAAATCGATGTTCAGTGACATTTTATCTCACGAGATTAAAATGGATTATTTGCAGGCCAGTCATATGTCTCAGCATTTAGGCATTGATGTGGAAAATTAGATAGTATTGTCTTATAATCATCCTCCTGCTTCAAAGCTACTCTCATGTGTATCTGAACTCACACGGCTATCCGATTAACTGCACTACATCCATACTCACATTCCACCCACTGAACTCTAACCTTCCACCATACATTTACCATCCCTTATTATCATTTTAACTCTTGAAGCACGACCTTTAAGTATGGTGGTCTGACCTTTGACCGGACTCTTAAGGATTAAGGTCAGAGGCCGTATTGCTGTGCTTAAGAATCGTACCGTCGTGCTTAAGAATCATACAGCAGTGCTTAAGGGTCGTACTGTCCTGTTCCAGTGGTTATCTTTGATTCATATCGCATCCCGGGCTTGCTTCCATACCCACTACACACACACACACAGGAAACCCTGAACCCTGCGCAGTCCCATAGCAAAGAAATGCAGCACTTACTAGCTATCAGGGAGGTGTGTCCACTCTCAGTAGGGATGATAAGAGTTATCGGCCACACACTCCACAATGAAGAAGTGTTTTACAACCTTGATTAAATGATTACCATTCACACTTCCTTTTACAAAAAAAAAAAGTACTAATTACAATTAGCCCCTCCATAGTAATATTCATATTAGCCATGAAATTTTCATGGGTCTCATCAACTACTTGTCTCAGAATTCAGGCATTGTTATTGAATCTTATAAATAGTAACCTATATAGTCGCTGTAAATATCAGGCTAGTTCATAGAATGATTGGTAACTAACTTGGACTAACTTCCTGCACTTGCCAACTTATCGGTGTTAATAGAAAACACACACATATAAGTAGCCTTTAATAGTGCAGTGATAAACCATACCTTTTGAAAATTTTACAAAATATCAATTTGTTCTCAAGTAAGTAAGCAGTTTAAAATAATCATGAATGCTGTGATGTATATCTTTGTCCCTCATTTTTATGACACCATCCTTACAAGAAATATAGATAATGACAAACGTTTTAGCTAATCTTTCCTGGAATTTTAATCACTTGGAGAGTTATGGAAAGATTTAATAATTATGGAACTGTGTAAGACAGTACTAGAGAATTAAGTTATCAGGAACACTGAGCTAATGGTTAGCATTTATTAAGGCCTATTGGGGTGTTCCTACTGATTACTTCTACCAAATGTTCCAACCTACTACTTCTACTAATAGAGAAAGTATACAGTTTATTGGGGGTGAGGGGTCTTAGGAGGTGAGTTAGTTGTTGGATGGTTTTGACAAGGCACTGGTGGTTGATTCAAGAAACTGCAGAAATTGGTGTCTGATTTAGGGAAAGTGTTTGAAAACAGAAAGAGAGTAAATGTGAACAAAAGCAAGGATATTAGATTTACAGTACAAAGAGACAGATTAATTCGGGTGTGTTTGAATGGAGAAGACCTGCACTAATCGAAGTGTTTTAAATACCTGGCAGTGGACATGGCAGAGAATGGAACCATGGAAGCTGAGGTTAATAATAGGGTGGGTGAAGGGACGAAGGTCCTGGTAGCACTGAGGAATATGTGGAAAGAGGTAACTATCTGGGAGGGCGAGGATGGGAATGTTTGAAGGTATGTTAGTCATAACGTTGGTGTATAAATGTGAGGCATGGGATATAAATGAGAATGTATGGAAGAGGATGAATGTTTTGGAAACAGAATGGTTGATAAGAATATGTGGTGTGAGGAGGGTTGATTCAGTATGAAATGCTAGGGTAAGAGTATGTCTTAACAGCTGAACGAGGTCTGCTGTACAGAGTTAGGCCAATGGAAAGGATGAGTGAGGAAGGGCTGACCAAGAGAATAAATATGCCAGAAGTAGATCAAACAAGGAGAAAGAGATGTTACTGGAGATGGAAAGATGCACACAGGATAGAGTGAATTGGAGTGATGTGGTATACAGGGGGACACACACTGTTGATGGACTGAAGCAGGGTATATTAAGCATGTGAGTTATATCATGTGAATACCATGATCCCAACAATGATCTTGACTTCGAACAGACAACTCTGAATACAGTTCATGACACTATTCTCTCTGGCTGTTGGTAATACATATACAAAGTAGTATCCTTATTTCTCTTCTGGTTGCAAAGTTAGGAGA
>JAUUEG010110211.1:0-10900 GCA_032361445.1 Panulirus gracilis | reverse complement strand
GTTGTTGTAGTTTGAAGGCCGGCCAGATGTCATAGCCTAGCACGGACCAAGGTGCTCAGACGGCCCGTCTCCACCCTCGCTCCAGGAATGAAGGTGTTGCACTCGTGGCTCGTCATATGCCATTACTGCTGGTTATAACGAGAGGTCTCTGTGGAGTAGGAGGGTGGTGAAGGGCTGGTTCTCCTCCCCTACACTCGGGGGTGAGCCTTCCTCACCCCCAACAGTATGTTCTCAACCGTGGCTTCATTCTCAAGGTTTTTAAACCGTCGTACTCGTGACCTACTCTGCCTTGGCTACCCAGGTCGAACGCATTCTTCACACCAAACCAAGTCAACCCGTTGTTCACCAGTGTATCAGTAAGTAGGTCGCTCACTGGTCCAGTGTTGAACATACGCTATCGTCAGCACTCGATTGATCCCCCTTTGTCGTTCACAATCCTTAGTTTTACACCCATATCCTGTGCGTGGATTCATCTTGTGATGCAAATTATAAGTCCTTTCGAAGCCACTGAGACGTGGGTCATTCATGTCTGATGAATATACCGTGCGGTGACTGACGTAGGTGGCGAGCTGGACCAGGCATCCAATCTGGGCGTCGATCGCTTTAAGAGGCGCCACTCACCCACACACACCCTTGTTGACTGGGCGTCACACACTCACGCGCTCTTCACGTTGTTCACAACCGTTCTCAAACCAGAAGGGAGGACTTATGTAAACTTTCATGATTTTTGTGGTGGTAACGCTGGTAATGAACTGCGTCACACCGACATTTACGTAACATTGTAGACTTTGGGTTGAGTACAGAATATCTGTCCCCTTAATATCCAGTATCAGCGTTCACAATGTTCTCGCTACATCAGACCTTGAGGCCTGACCCGTACGGAGGACAGTGTATCACGTGTGTAAGGAATTGACAAACATTCTCTTATTTTTCAATTTTTGTTTCTTGAATCGTATTTTCTTACTTAAGAATAATCTTGTGGAATTATGATCACACTACACAAGGAAATGTTTTAGTTGGGGATGTGTTCCGCACTGTGGCGTCCGGGAAAACGTACATAAACGTAAACATAAACATAAACGTAAACACGGAAGGTGAAGACATTCTTTAACGATACTTAAAGTAACTGGAAATCCAAGATGTACCGTACTGCACCATACTGTATCTTACTATACCATGCCTAAGCCTAAGCCAGGTGTGTGTGTGTGTGTGTGGTAAATCGGGAAATATAGCTATGGAATGCAGATCCATTTCATTTGTAATTCCCTATCATATTGATAATTTTGGACTAGAACTATATGTCTGTTATTGATGCACTGAAGAAATTAAAGTCAATGGTTATCACATCTTTTGTAAAAGCATCTGAAAACTAATTTCTGTAAGTCCTCTATATCCAAATGATAATAAAACCATATGTGCAGAGCTACTTTATTGAGCTTTGACTACATACATTAGCCATTATTATGCTATAATGGATAAATGGCTAAATAAGGTCTCCTGTGTTCCTTCTCAGTGATACTTCATTTACTGCTTTGAGTATAGAGACCTGACACCACAACCTTTATACTTGATTAAGCTTAAGCTTTACAATACAAAAATGTCTAAAGAACTCCGAGCATAAGCATAACTTCTATCATACATATATAATGATGATAACATCAGTATGCGGTAATGAATCATACATTCATATATCTTGCACCATTCAAACTGGGGAAAGTATTCGCAATTTGATGACAAAAAAGACCACAAAAACATAAGCTACAGAAACTTCTCCATAGTTTGGTCATCTCTTAGGGTTTCCAAGCCCAAGCACTTAAGCTGCTATGCTTTCGCATAACCTCATAAAATGGGTCAGTAAATGCTCATTATCAGGCTAAATCACAGAAAAAATTGGTGGCATGTACAGTACAAAACAACACCTGAAAGTGTGGGAGGATCTTTGAGAAAAGGAAAGAATCAACACTATATCACAGTCTTTGTACTATTGTTTCTTTAAACTGTGGTTAAGCATAAGATATATTTGGAAAATAAGGCTAATTCAGATCATCAATTCCACAATTCTTTTTCCAAATACATCCTTTATACAATGATAATAACAGTAAGTTGTATGGTGTGAAGCACTACATTCTTACAATTGAGATGCACAAGTATTAAATGAATATATACTTTAAGATAAAAAACAAAAAAGTATCATCTTTCAACTTTGTAAATGATACCTCATATGCAAGCCATAAAACTGACTGCTTCAGTCTCTTTAATTCTACTTAGGCAATTGGAATATGACATGGATGGAAATAAGCAAGCAGCAACCATTAGTGGGATTGGAGATCAGGTAAAAAGTTTCTGTCATTATGTTACCGCAATATGCTTTCACAGTACATACACAAATCAGTTATGAATTAACTAAACATGAGACTGAAAACTTTAATTTGTGCTGTGTTTCCAGTATCAGAGAGTTATAAAAATAATGAAAAGGAAGTCATTCATAAGACATATTCAACCTTTGATTATGATTTCTATGGCACTGTTATCAGGCTACACAGTTCTGGAAAATCAGCCAATGTTTCAGGTGTTGGATATCAAACTGAGAAGACACTTTTCAAATCAATAAAAAAAACTCATGAAATACCGTACAACATAAGTCAACTATTTCATAGTTTCACATCGATAAATGTTACAAATCATCCATGAGAATATCAGGTGAGAAGCTGATTCCATACATCTGCAAATGAAATGAGTTTATTGAGGTATCATATCTTTACCGCCATTTACATCTGATAACTACAGAACACCCTAGAGCTCTTCACATCTCATACCATGCATATCTAGCCAAATGTGCATCTTTTCAGTCCAGTGCAGTGGGATATTAAAAAAAAAAAGTTGAAAAAAGGGAAGATGGAACTGCTAAATAACGAGGATATCAAAATCCTTAGTAACTTCACATTATTCTAGGTTTGGTCTAACTTGACATTCATTTGCTATACATTTTCTGATACTTGTACTTAAATGATATTCTAATATCTGTCAATGAGCAATTTGTCTCTAACAATTCTCCTGATGTGAAGTTCTAGTGGTGGGCAAGACTGTGTCAACTCATAAGTCTCTTATGTACAGACTCCTATAAATCATTTCCTGCCAGGTAATAACTGTACTGAGGCCTTCTTTCATGTGTGCCATTCTCATTACTATACATTCCCTTGTACTGAATTTCATCAACAATTAGTAGAGCCATGGAAGTTGATGCAATCTTCTATTTCCCTCATGACCTAAACATTATCATTCCTTTCCTGGAGATATGGTAATGATACCAAGCCTCAGTCCAGAATGCTGTTTATGTGAGGTCCTCAAGAGAATGGTAGTCCCACGGCAGTCCAATGCATATGTCTAAGATACCATCAGATTAACGGGTTCTCCAAGTCATGGCTATTACATTGTGCAACAACAGTGAACTTACAATTTCAGTAAATACTGCAGCATGCTTACAATAATTAGTGTTCTTCATTTAAGGTTTTCTCATCTTTTTTTATACTTGTTCACCGTTTCCCATGTTAGTGAGGTAACACCAGAAACTGACAGAATTAGCCTCATTTGCTTACATCCATTCTTTGTCATGTGTGATGAACCAAACTAATAGCCCACTATTCACAACAAGGGCACAAAGACCTTTTCATGGTTTCTCTTGGTTACTTTATATGCATTGGTGCAGTCCACTGACAGCATATCATTATTTTGTATGTAACACAATTCATATTGAGAAAAACCTACATTAATCACATCTATTATTTTTCATTGACATGTTTTCCCTGTCATTATTTTGAATGTACCATCAATCATTTTAAGAGAAACCGATATCAGTTACATTCTTTTATCAACATCCACATATCAGTGCTAACACTCTTCTGATTATTTTGGTGTATTATTTGCCATATGTTGGGCCATTCCTCATGCAGTTCTTTGCCTTTTTCAGAAATCTGCACAAAATCAGTATTTTGTTCCAACACCTTCTTTACTGATACATTCTAATGAAATCAGTGGGCCGTTTGAACAACCAGATATCAAAGACACAGGAAAGTGACATAAGGTTAGATGCATTAAAAGATTGACAAGAAAAACATAGAGAAAAACTGACCACTTTAATTTAAGTCACACACTTGTCATATGTGTTTGTGCAGGGTTCTTACCTGATATAATCCACTTACTGGCTGCAAGTGTATGGAGTCTACAGATCAAGTGAAAGGTTAATATTTTCAGTACTAGCAACAAATGTGGATTCTATAATTTTACCCTTAGAACTGTAGTTTGATTTATATATCATTGACACAATATTCCAGTCCATAGTGTGGCCTTGACTATGGACATGATAAAAAACAGCAGGGCTTTCTTGGCCTTATCTTTCTTACATTCAGTAACCCTAGTATCTAAATCAGAACCAATTTGACCAATATATGCCTGTTATAGTGGCTACAAAGTATGTTATAAATCCAAGGATTACCTTCCTGAGCAGTCCTTTGATATACATAGACAAGATTGCTACCTATGTTATTAGGATAGTTAAAAATCATTATACAATTACTATTTGTATAAATGCATCTGGATATAGATCTATGTCTGGCAAACCACAAATAAATGTAAAAAAATACTAATCAGACATTGAAAAAATCAGGAACCAAGGTGGAGACACTGTCCATCACATCTGGTCACAGACAACCCGACCATATCATGCTAGTCCAGCATGTGAAATGAATGGTGGTGGCTAATCACATCCAACTACATAACCTCCTCAGTACAATATCATGACTCTTGGCAATTACTGTTTGTTTGTCAAGTCCAAGTGAACAAGTATTTGGCAGCCTTATATATCATATGATGGTGTAAGTGGGTGAATTAACATGAACACATCCTAATTTGGGAAGAATATTGTTTTAATCCCCACATATAGTTCTGTGTAAAATAAAAAAAACTACTGACATTTAGATTTAATCTGTTTGCCAGTTCACTTGCCTGTAGAGGGCAGACTGGGCACATATAGCAAACACAGTAAAAAAAAGTACTTGCATTCTAAATATACAAAAAAGTTTATGCTATACAGCAAAGCTCTTTTTTAGAAAAATAAATTACAAGAATATATTATTTTTCATGAACACCACTGATTCACTGAATGATACTTGATAAACTGATTTGGACTTCTGATAACATCAGATGTATACATAAAAAGGATGACTGCTAATCTATTTGGTGATCTCACTTGACTATGAATATTATGGACTGGAAATGTGTAATTCAAGTTAGCAATTAGCTATTCTTCATTATTTTGCTGACTTTATTTGTATAATTATGAGAGATTCAGCACAGCTTATCTGTTCCTGATGCTATCTCATTAAGATGGGAGAAGCTATTGTTCATAATACAGAAGGTATATGATCAATGTTATTAATAGACTTATTGATCATTATCCTTTGCTAATTGCTAGGTCACATGCATGGTGAGGTAACCAAGTATATCCTCTAAATTCAAGATATAGATTATGAACCAAGTGAAAGACAAACATAGACTAGAAGGTACCCAATGAATAATCAGTGAATGGCTTAAAAGAAGCTTATAAGAGAATAACTACTTACAAGTGCAAATGCAGCTGGCATACACAGGTGTAAATTGTCAGTGATAAGCAAGTGCTTATACTGATGCCCTGAAGGAAGTGAGGGCATCAACTGTCATTTACAAAGGTAAAAATTGGGCCTGGACAACTCAACTGACCACTGAGTGGTTTGATAATCATATTGTAGTGGAGGCTCAGGAACAATACCAGAGAACTGGAAACTTAAAGAGACTAATGTGTTGGTGCCTAAAAATATTTTTGCAATATATCTTCCCACTCACCACACTTCCCTGATCCAGCTGGTGAAGCAAGGAATATTCTCCAGAATGAAATGATATAACAGGAACAAATGTATGCATCATCTGGTTTGTTCCTGTTCATCTGCTGTTGGTATCAAATGATTCAAAAGGAATTTAACATCAAGGATAGTATTTGGGCACTTGCATGGGCATAGGAGCTAGTGACACCAACACCAAAAAATGCTTGTAATAACTCATGACTCATGATGATGATTTTGAAAGCTATAGCCTTCCAAATGATGCAATACAGGCAGCAGAATTGCTATAGTACATGGATGGCATGAATAGTGAACCAACCATTGACATATGAAAATGAAATTCTGGACTGGATGAGTTGCAATGTTGAGTCACCTGCAGTTTCCCAGATGAGCGGTGAAAAACTGGCATTATGCTTATGAATGCCACTTAAGACAGTGATGATGAGTGCAAATGACAGTAAAGAAAGACAAGAGATCAGCATGGATTAAGAAACAAAACTTGGAGATCTATGACATAAGGTTCTTGTAGCAAAGAAGTTTCATATCCCAGTTAGAAAAAATGAGTGTACCATGTCCTAAAACACAAATCAAGGAAAAGAAATATTTCATGAAGCAAGTCTAAAAAATTTTTAACTCTAAAGGAATGAGCCCTAAAAATTTAGAGCAATATGAAAAGAATGAACAAAGAAAGACTGGTAAGAGCATCTGCACATCAGAAATGGAGAGGGGAAGGGTAAAGGAGAAACCAAGCAGGAAATGGAGGGAACAAGTGAAGGAGGCTTTGGCATATCAAGGCCTCAATATCTGGGAGGGTGAGAAGCACATATGACAGAATGAAATGGATCAATATGGTATACTTGGGGGTGATGTGCTTTCAATGGGCTGAACCAGGGCATACAAAGAATTCAAGGGGCTTAGCCATGAGTAGCTGGATCTGGTTTCAGTACATAATATACGACTGCTGAAAAGAGAATGTGTGCAAATGAGGTCATTGCTCCTTTGTAGCTGACACTACCTTGCTATGGTGAAGGAAGTAAGTGGGTATAAAAGAAAATCCATATACAATAAAAAAAAATTGCACCTACAATAAAAAAAATATCCATAATTCAAACTCTGTTTGGTCCCAAGGAATTCAGGTACGATATTTACCTGTCCTATCAGGATTATAGTGCTTAGCTTCTTAAAGAATCTGGGTTCTGAAGAAGTGGTATAACCAAATTCTTTGGAGGGGACAAAGAAGAGATTTACCTGAGGTGAATAGGCCTAAAAAAAAAGTTTCTCTGTGGCAAAGGAGTATCCAGTGAGGGACATAATAAGGACCAAACATGTCTACACAGTTCCTGAGAACTAAGATCTAGTGCTTGAAGAAATAACTTCTTCATAAATTCTATTAGAAAATATTAACACTTAAACTGCCAAGAAGTGCTGATTTCCAAAATGAATAAGAAGCTCTACCATCAAGAGAAAGCTTGATGTTAGCTTAACAAAATAGTTTGTTTTATAAAAAATGGAGGAAAACCCTAGGTCACTGACCTACTTTTATACGATTCTCTGACAAATAAACACCCATACTCCATCATTTTGGAAAGATGTGTTCAGTTCTGGAGGTTAAGATCTGGGTAATATATATTTACGTGGAATGTAAATTAAGTCAAGATGACCAACAATGAGAAATTCCTTAACACCTCAAAGAATCAGCATGAAACTACCCTTCCAGATCCTGGTAAGGCTCTACCAATGAGGTAAGGTAATTCAATTCAAATGTCACAAAGTGATGGCATCACAATTCTATGAAAACCTATCAAAATGTTTGGACACAATGAGTAGTTTGAATGACATGAGAAGTGCTCTCAAAGAGGCCTAACAAATGGTGCCTCTGCATTTGTAAGAGACATAACATCCCTTGTCTGAGAGGATAAGAAAACTGAGTTTCTAAGAGCCTAGCTTCAATTTCCACTGAAGGCAAGATTAAGGACTTTACTAGGAAAAACTATATGTTCACCTTACAAGACAAAAGGCATTTCATATGAAGATTGTGACATTACTTAGGTAAAAACGTAATGGAAAAATAAGTCCTGTTTACATGGATAGCATGAAAACAAATTCAAGTCATATTAAGATGACAATGGCTTTTAGAAGGCATACTTTAACTTCCTATTCTTCTTAAATCATACTCTGATATTTTCATCCAAAAAATTATTCACTGTAATACTTTCTAACTTTAGTAAACACTTAACAAAACAATATGAAGAGATACAAATAAATCAGGAGCCTATCATCCCATTTTTCGTTTCAGTACTTTCACATTCAGTAAATATTCCAATGGCAGATATCTGATCAAAGAAACCACATTTTTCCCTCGCTTCTTGCCTGTATGTGGGCTTGCAGCACTTACTCAGATACACCAGCACTGTGAAATTACCAAAACAAACTCACTAATCTTAAATCAAAACCATTCCTTCTCTTGTGTTAAAATTGCTATCACCTCTGAATGTTTAGAATAACATGCATTATTGATAATGCTCACAAAGTCAGCTTCCTTATAAGCATACTCCTCCAATTTGTCATTTACAGCTGGTTTTTACTTCACTTTATATCTACAATTATTCAGTTCTATAGCACTTTCCCTTCATTACCCTGTGCAACCATTCTTTTATGTCAAAACTATTTCAACTGATTCTTCCCTTGCCTTACCAATCACTTTCTTGTAAAACAAATATATCATTCACCACCTCCAAGTTTGGCATCACTGTGTATATATAAACAAATACTGTTCAAGATTGCCCTTCTGCAGAGTTCCAACACAATGCATCCCTGCAACCTCTTTATTGGATGGAGATAAAAGTACATGTAAGATAATAAAGCAGCCTTTTTTCAGGAAGTAGTAAGTCATACAAAGGCAAGTGTTAAGATGTCTCTGCTTTGTCCAAGATCAGAGACTGACTGCTTGTCAATCGTGAGGTAGAGGAAAATTGAGCTGGCTTATCCCTGATTATGATCTGAGAATGAATTGTTACTTCTGAGGTAGAGGATGATCACCTAGATACAGGTGTATAACTAGGTGTTTCAAGTCTGTCTACTGAGTTCAGCAGTGAAATGTAACTCATGAAAAAGTAGGTCTTGTAAAAAACATACAAAAACAGTGCAGTATCATACATAAATGTCTAGGTTCAAAAGACAATGAAGTTACACTTCTGAGGGGGTTGGTATCTATAATTATCAACATAGCTGGCTAAAAATGTGTTAAGAATACAATCTAAGTCAGTGGGGAACATTCAGGAAGTGAAGCAATGCATTGATATGTAATGCAAAGAGAATGAATTCCTGGTAGGGGCAGGAATGTGGCTTAAAGTTATGAAGAAGGTAACGTTCATTATGTTTTATTAATATATCATCTTTATGCATTCTGATATAAACAATTATCGATATATATTATCTTTATGTATTTTGATATAAACAATTTGGGCTCAAACTTTGTGCACCACTAAATGTAATATGTTACTAACTGCATGAACTACATGTCCAGGCAACAATATACTACATTCCTGCATTATCTTTACAAACTTTATACTCTTGATAATTCTTTTTCAAGATGAAACCATCAGTCACATACAAATAATTGTATTTGTATCATGCAAATTTTTCTTTTTCAGATTAGGATGGTTTGTCAACCACCCTGCCCTCATTTCTGGACACTTTAATCATAAATGCACTTTATCTATCCGCACTTAGTACCAACTTCTAGTAATTCATCTTTCTAATATGACTTTTCAGACATTTATCAATTGTACTATCAGCTATACATCTTAAATATCTGAAATTTTCCTATTTCCAAACATTTATTCATTTACTTAGTCAATGACTGCTCCCTAAACATGGCTTTCTTCAAAGATGTTCTCTAACCTCCCTTATATCTCAATCCCCGGAGCACCGTTTCATACATTTATCAACTACATCATTTTGATGAGTAACATATAAACATTTCCAAGTCCTTCAAGTACTGTACTAAGATTTTCCATTTCCATTTTCTCTGTCATCTGAATTACATGGTTTAATTTCTTCCCCTTCAACTTGAAACTTTCATAACTATCCTTACCTGCCACCTGGCTCCACACTAATCCTCCAGTCCTCATAATTTGAATATTTTATGATCATAACAATACACATTTTCATACATCATTCCACTTCCACATTTGGGGGAGAACACTTTACATAGTTTCAGGCATATAATCCACTCCTCTACATTATTTTATCTACAACCACATCCTAAGTCTAAATCAATTCTTCAACAGGATCATCCACAAAGCATTGTCTTTTTAGTTTTCCTTGACAGTTAGAAAATTACCCATTACATGTACTGTATCACAGTCCTGAGATGAAGTGATATCATTCATTCATCTGTTAATTTTGCCTCTGTGTGGGGTGGCTGGCAGAGTTTTGACTTGTTTCTGTTCTCAAATTTCAAGGTCAGATGTGTACAACAGATTTATGTTTATTCCTGTGCTGGTCAAGAACCTGTTCTTACTGAACACAGATTTTTTGAAATGAGAGAGGAAGGCAAGGTATTTTACGAAAATGTATGGTATCAAAGCAATTTATTGCTTTAAAACATGGAAGCTGTCAGAGATCATGGATTATTTACTATGTTAGCCTTCAGGGCAAGTGCCTTTAAAATATCGTTTAAGAAAGTTCAGTATATATTAGTTCTGGGATATGAAGTGCTAATGAAATTTATGCAACATACAACCACAGCATTTACTTACTTAAGGTAGAGGATTACATTTTGTGGGTATGGGTTAATCCAAACAGACAGAAAAAAAGACATTCAGATTTAGGAATAATACTTTTAAATACAATCTGAAAAATATTTCTCCATGAAAGAATCATTCTTTTGTCCTGCTAAAACTCTCAAAGAACTTCTTGATATCACAAAAAATTACTTACATCAATTATATTTTCATCTAGGTTTCTTTCAGCTTTTATCAGCAAAGATATCTCAAGATGAATAAAAGCACTGGACCTACTTT
>JAUUEG010110100.1:0-10902 GCA_032361445.1 Panulirus gracilis | reverse complement strand
TACTCCTTCCTTAGCACTTGTCCTTTCACTTATCCCTGACTTTACTCCCAAGACTTTCCCAAACCACTCTTCCCCTTTACCCATGAGCTGTGTTTCACTCAGAGCCAGAACATCCAGGTTTCTTTCCTGAAACACACCACCTATCTCTCCTTTCCTCTCATCTTTGTTACATCTACACACATTCAGACACCCTAATCTGAGCCTCTGAGGAGGATGAGCACTCTCCGCTTGACTCCTTCTCTTTCCCCTTTAAGAAAATGAAATACAAGGAGGGGAGTGTTTCCAGACCCCCTGCTCCAGCCCCCTTTAGTTGCCTTCTGCGAGACACAGGGAATATGTGGGAAGTATTCTTTCTCCCCTATCCCCAGGGATACTTCTGGAGGTGCCCCTTTCTAAACCAGGTATTCCCAATCACCAGCCTTTTTTCAGCAAACAACTCCACTGGCTATTCACCATTTCCATTCACCTTACTGAAAACCCAATCCCTTCAACTTATACCCTTAATTGCCACATTAATCATTTTCTTATCTAAATCACCCATCACTACTCCCCAGTCTCTTGCATCAACTGATGATGCACTTACTCAGATGCTCCAAAGCACTTGCCCCTCACCATCTCTCTTCTCATGGCCAGGTGCATAAGCACTAACAATCATCCATCACTCACAATCCACGTTCATTTTTAACCATATCACCATCTCTCTTCTCATGGCCAGGTGCATAAACACTAACAATCATCCATCTCTCACAATCCACTTTCATTTTTAACTATATCAGTCTGGAGCTTACTTCCTCGCACTTTTTCATACATTCTCACAACTCCAGTTTTAACGCTAAAGTAGGACTATCCCCTTCCTTGGCTTTTGAACCTACACCAACTCCTGACTTTGCCCCTCAGACATTCCTAAACCATTGTTCCCTTCAACCTTGAGCAATGTTTTTACTCAGAGCCAAAATATCTAGGCTTCTATCCTCAAAAATACCAACGCTCTCTCCTTTCTTCTCATCTTGTTTACATTCGCACACATTCAGTCACCTAACCTGAGCCTTAAAGGAGTATGAGCACTTGTCACCTGACTCTTTATTCTATGCCATCTTTAAAAATTGAAATACAAGATAGGGGGTTCCAGTCTCTGCTCCCACTCTTCTTAGTTACCTCCTACAACACATAAGGAATACATAGGTATAATTCGTGTTCCCCTACCGCAAGGAACTTCTAGCAAGGAATACATATGTATAATTTGTGTTTCCCTACCTCAAGGAACTTTTTGAGTTGTGTGCTGAAAAAGGATTGGTGATTGGGAATACTCAATTTAAACAGAGAGACATAAACAAATATATATATATGGATGAGTAGGAAAGATGGTATGGGGTCATTAATGGATTATGTATCAACAGATAAAGTACAAAGGAGAGACTTTTGTATCTGAAACTATTAAGAGGGGGCAGCTACTGAGATGTCTGGTCATCATTTGTTGGAGACAAGGTGAAAGTTTGCATGGACTTTACAAAAAAAAAAAAAAAGGAAATGATATGAGTGGGAAGTTGTGAAAGTGAATAAGCTATGATAAAATGTTTCTGTGAAAAGATACCATGAGAGATTAAGTACAGAATGGCAAATGATGCCAGGAGAGTGGGTGAGAAATGTGAGGCATTTGAGGAACCAGTGCTTATGTACGTAAGAGAAGTATGAAGCATGCAGAAGGTTGGGGGTGGACAGGTGTGATAAAAAAAAGGTTAAATTGCTAGTGAAAGAGAAAACAGAGTTGTGTAGGCATAATTTGATCGGAACAAGAGCAAGTTGGGAAGCTTAGGAGTTTAGAACTTTCACAGAAAAGAAGGCAAATTTTCTGGGAAGGAGAGCAAGTAAGGAAGCTAAGAAGAAGAATTTTCAAAGAAAAGATAAAATATTCCTAAAATGTGTTAACTCAATTTCTCACTGCTGTTGATTTTTTGGCCACATAGCAGTTCCAACCTCTCAACAATATCCAACAACAACAACACCAAAAATGCAACTAACCCTTCTTTCTTTCTCTTCCTGTGCCCGCTGTATGTCTGCAAGGGATGGGGCAGGTGTTGAGTCTGGGGTAGGAACAGGAGGTGGAGCATTCCATGCAGGAAGGATGTTCTTTAAGTGTTCCTGTAGAAGATGCTGGTGTCGCCGGTCTTCTTCCTCAGCTTGTCGCTGCCGCTCCTCCTCTTCCAACTGAAGAGAATAGAATATATTAAAACCTAAACAGTTCTTCACTTCTTGCAAAATTCGTAAATACTTTCCTGTCTCTTCTTTCTCTCTTTCATTAACCTCTCGATATTTCACACAAGGCCAAGCCTTGATGTGGACTTTTGTTTGAGACTGGAGCCTTGAAAATAAAAAGAAGTTTAGTGGAGGTATATGAAAAGATTATCAACATAAAAATTGTTAGTTACATGAAGTTTCCACTCAGTCATCATCCATTCATCTCCTGCAGCAGCAATTTATCTTACATCTAGCATTTCTAAACTTCCTAATATCTCTCTCCTAACAAGATAAAAAATCTTCTCACATCCATTTATTTTACGATCCCAAGCTGCCTCAAATCACCAATCATTTCATAATCAATGGCTTCAACATACAATCTTCATACCCAACAAATTTACATTATATTCTTTTCTGATCCTATGCCTGTATTATCTACAAACATTGTGTTGAACCAACATAATCAGTCAAGATTCAACTTCACTACCTTTTCACTACTTCCACTGACTATTACCTTCAACTAAACATTGACCAATGTATTTCAGCATCCTTTTACACTTGAATGTAAACCATAAACTACAAAACTAACTAAAATTTTTCATCATTTTTGTTTTAACAACTTTCTTCTGTCTATGGGTTACCCTCTCTTCCCTACCTTATTCACTCTGAGGGGCTGCATTCTATAATAATGACAATGGCTGAAAAGGACATAAACCCAGTGCTTTCATTAACAGTTTGCCTCTCTATTCTAAGAATTTTTCTTAAGGAATTCTGTGAAAAAAGTAAACTTCAGTGGTTTGTGATTTTACTTTCCTCAGGTTGAAATCACTTGAGTGAGCCCAGTTATGTCTTTTATCAACATACGGCAGCTCAAGCAGAATATAATTCTGAGTACAAGACAGCAAGCCCTGGCCACATGAAAGAACTCTCATGAGTCATAAATCTGGCCTTTCATTAGGTTGTTTCTACAATATGTCATGCCAACAAAACATTAAGCAAAGATGACCAGCACTGCCACCCCCAGCATCAATGAGGAAGAACTTGGAAAAAAAAGGTCACATTCATTCACACTCACTTTCTGGCTGTCAGATGTAATGCACCGAAACCACAGCTCCCTATCCACATCCAAGCCCCAAAGACCTCTCCATGATTTACCCCAGATGTTCCACATGCCCTGGTTCAGCCCACTAACAGCACGTTTACCTAAGTATACATCATCATTCCAATTCACTCTTATTTCATGCATGCATTTCACTCTCCAGCATGTTCAGGCCCTGATTGCTCAAACTGTTTTTCACTCCATCCTTTCACCTCCAACTTGGTCTCCTGCTTATCCTTGTCCCCTCCAACTCTTACACATATATACTCTTTGCCAACATTTCTTCATTCATTATCTCATTGTGTCCAAATCATTTCAACACATCCTCTTATCCTCTCTCAACCACACCATTTCATTACCACACACCTCTCTCACCCTTTCATTACTTACTTGATTAAACCACCTAACAGTACATAATGTCCTCAAACATTTCCAACAAATTCTTTATTGCTCCAAGAACCTCCACCTCCTCCCCCACCCTATGACTTACTTCCACTTCTAGAGTTCCAATCACTTCTACGTCCATTCCCAGATACCTAAAAACTTCACTTCCTCCAATTTTTCTCTATTCAAACTTACAACCCAATCAACTTGTCCCTCTACCTTGCTGAGCCTAATAACCTTGCTCTTATTCACATTTACTCTCAACTTTCTCCTTTCATACACTTTTACAAACACAGTCACCAACTTCTGTAGTTTCTCACTTGAATATGCCACCAGCACTGTTTCATCAGTGGACCACAACTGACTCACTTCCCATGCCCTCTCATCCATAACAGACTTCATTCTTGCACCCTCTCCAAAACTCTTGCATATACTTCCTTAACAACCTCTTCCATAAACAAATTAAACTACAATGGAGATATCACACACCCCAACTGCAGACCAACCTTCACTGGGAACAAGTCACTCTCCTCTCTTCCTACTCATATACATGCCTTACATACTTGATAAAGACTTTTCACTGCTTCTAGCACCTTATCACCCACACCATAAACTCTTAAGACCTTCCACAAAGCATCTCTATCAACCCTAACATATACAATCTCCAGATTCATAAATGCCACACACAAATCCATCTGTTTTTCTAAATATTTCTCACACATTCTTCAAAGCAAACACCTGATTCACACATCCTCCTCCACATCTGAAACTGAAACCACACTGCTCCTCCCCAGTTTCATGCTCTGTACATGCCTTCACCCTCTCGATCAATACTGTCCCATACAATTTCCCAGGAATACTCAACAAACTTATGCCTCTACTTTGAACAAATTAACTTTATCCCCTTTGCCTTTGTTAAAATGGCTCTATACATGCATTCTGCCAATCCTCAGGCACTTCATCATGATCCATACATACAAAGAATATCCTTACCAACAAATCTACAACACAGTCACCACCTTTCGTAATCAATTCAACTGCAATACCATCCAAACCAGCTGCCTTGCCCGATTTCATCTTCCACGTAGCTTTCACCACCTCCTCTCTTAACCAAACCATTCTCCCTGACCCTCTCACTTCGCACACCACCTCGACCAAAACACCCTACATCTGCCACTCTATCATTAAACACATTCAACAAACCTTCAAAGTACTCATTCCATCTCCTCCTCACTTCATCACTATCTGTTATCACTTCCCTCCATGCCCCCTTCACAGATGTTCCCATTTGTTCTAGTCTTTCACAGTTATTTACTTCCTTCTAAAACATCTTTTTCTTCTCCCTAAAGTTTAATGATACTCTCTCACCCCAACACTCATTTGCTCTCTTTTCAATGCTTGCACCTTCCTCTTGACCTCCAGCCACTTTCTTTTATACATTTCCCAGTCATTTGCGCTCCTTTCTTTTAAGTAACATCCAAATGCCTCTCTTTTCTCTTTTACGAACAACTTCTTCATCCCACCACCCACTACTCTTTCTACTCTGCCCACCTCCTACCTCTAGTTTGCCCTCTTTTCAATGCTTGCACCTTCCTCTTGACCTCCAACCACTTTCTTTCATACATCTCCCAGTCATTTACACTCCCTTCTTTTAAGTAACATCCAAATGCCTCCCTTTTCTCTTTTACTAACAACTTTACTTCTTCATCCCACCACTCACTACTCTTTCTACTCTGCCCACCTCCTACCTCTCTCAAGCCACAAGCATCTTTGGCAAAAGCCATCACTGCTTCCCTAAATACATTCCATTCCTCACCCACTCCCCTTCGAGAAGGATGAGCACTCCCCGCGTGACTCCTCATTCTGTTTCCCCGTTTAGAAAGTTAAAATGCAAGATGGGGAGGGTTTCTAGCCCCCCACTCCCGTTCCCTTTAGTCGCCTTCTACGAAACATGAGGAATGCATGGGAATTATTCTTTCTCCCCTATCCCCAGGGATAATAAATATAGATAAATAATATGTGTGTGCATATGAGCAGATGTGCCTTTTTTTGTCTGTTTCCTTACGCTAATGTGGGAAAGTGAGCAAGTATGAACCAAAAAAAGTAAACTAAGCTTTGTGGTAGGATGAACAAGATACATTAATTTAAACATTTGCATAAAAGAAATTTGTCATAACAAAGAGAGCAGAAAACTTTAACTGGATGTGGAAGGGGCGAGTTAAATAATGTACGTTGGAAAGAGGTAACAGCTGCAAGTATAGATTACTAACCTGTTGCATGTGTCTTCTTTCTTCTTCCAAGGCAATCCTCCTCATTTCTTCCTGAATCTGCGCCTGCTGTCTGGCCTCCTCCTCCTCTTCCTCCCTTCTAGAAAATAGTAAATAACTATCAAAGAATCAATTTGAAACAACTAACATCTATACTACTAAAATAGCATGGCTACCATCAGCACTACTGCTCCATGGCAATAAACATCCAGATACTTGACTCTTTAAAAAAGGTTATACAAAATATAGGGTCCCCCAAGGTGTGCACTTGGGCATAATGTTTTAAATTTTGTCTGAATGTGTGAGATTAATATCTATGTGTTACAGGGAGAGAGTTTTACACTTGCACTGCCGTGCCTCTTAAACTTGTACAGCTGGGTCATGTTAGTATGAGGTACCAAAAAAAGTTTGTGCAAAGTCAAACTGTGAAATACTGTGACATCCATTTTCATGAAAAGAGGAGGTTACAGACTTGGGGGATAGGGTATATAGTAATCGTTCAAGCAATGAAAATGGATATAATATACAACACATACAGGAAATGATAGACAATTATATATGGTTTTATTATATAATCTTCTAAAAATGTATAAGATTATTACTTTATGCATTAGGCAAGAACCTGCTGAAAATAATCAGGGATAAAAAATACTTGTAAAGTATAAGTAAAATACAATTTACAGAAAAATCATAAATGTTTTTATCTAGAAAAGTCATTCACCTTACCTACCTGAATTACCAACACTCTACTGTATCATCCATATTTCCATTATATTTCTTAATCTCTTCTGTCTTCCATACTTGATCGCCATCTCTCATGTTAGGGAGATAGTGCCAGGAACAGATGAAGAAAAGCCACATCTCACATTCATTTTCTAGCTGTCATGTATAATGCACTGAAAGCACAGCTCCCTATCCACAACCAAGACACATCAACCTTTCCATGGTTTACCTTAGATGCTTCACATGCCCTAGTTCAGTCCACTAGAAGCATGTTAAACCATGTATACCATATCATTCCTATTCACACTATCCCATGTATGCCTTTCACCCTCCTACGTGTACTGGCCCCAGTCACTTAAAATTTTCACTTCATCCTTTCATCTCCAATTTGCTCTCCCATTCTCCTTGTTCCCTCCGCCTCTGACACATATACCCTCATTGTCAAATCCTCTTCACTCATTCTCTCTATGTCCAAACTATTTCAGCACATCCTCTTCAGCTCTCTCCACCAAACTCTTTTTACCATACCTCTCAATTACCCTTTCAGTACTTACATGATCAAACAACCTCAAACAAAATAATGTCCTCAAACATTCAATTTCCAACACATCCACCTTCCTCTGCATAGTCTTACCTATAGCCCATGCCTCACATCCATGAAATAATGATGAGACTACTACAGGTTCAAACATACCCATTTTTGCACCTCCATGTATTGATCTCTCCTTCCATTCACTGTTCAGTGCTCCTAGAACCACCTAACCCACCCTATAACTCACTTCCACTTCCATGGTTCCATTCCCTGCCATGTCCACTTAATGGTATCTAAAGCATTCTACTTCATCCAGTTTTTCTCCATTCAAACTCAGACCCCAACTAATCTGTCCCTCAATTCTGATGTACCTAATAACCGTTCTTTTATTCACATTTACTCTCAACTTCCTCTTTCCACACATCCTTCCGAACTCAATCACCAGCTTCAGCAGTTTCACACTCGATTTTGTCAGCTGTATCATCAGCAAACAACATCTAACTAACTTCCAAGGCCCTCCCATCCCCAACAGACTGCATACTTACCCCTCTCTCCAAGACTTCTGCATTTACCTCCCTTAACATCCCATTCATTAACAAATTAAACAACCATGGTGACATCACACACCCCTTCCGCAGGCCACCATTCACTTGGAACCATTCACTCTCCTCTTTTCCTACTCGAACACATGCCTTACATCCTTAATAAAATCTTTTCTGCTTCTAGCAGCTTACCTCTCACACCGTATATTTTTAAGACCTTCCATGAGGCATCTTTATCAACCTTATCATATGCTTTCTTCATATCCATGAATGCCACATACAAATCCATTCATTTCTCAAAGTATTTCTCACAGACATTCTTCAGTGCAAACATCTGATTCACACATCCTCTACCACTTTCAAAACCATACTGTCCCTACCCTATTTGGTGATATGTACATGCCTTCACTCTCATACACTATCCTCCCATGCAACTTACCAGGTACACTCAAATAAACTTATATCTCTATGGTTTGTAATCATATTCATCCCCCTCACCTTTATACAGTGGCACTATTAATGCATTCCTCCAATCCTCAGGCACCTCACCATGATCCATATCTACACTGAATATCCCTACCAACCAATCAATAACAGAGTCACCCCCTTAATAAATCTATCAGCAATACCATCTACTCTAGCCACCTTACCATATTTCATCCTTTGTAAGGCTTTCACTACCTCTTCCGTCTTTACCAAACCACTCTTCATGACTCTCACTTCGCATACTACCCCGACCAAAACACCCTAAATCTGTCACTCTATCCTTCAAAATACTCACTCCATCTCCTCACTTCATCACTACCTGTTAACATTTCCCCTTTTACCCCCTTCACTGATGTACCTATTTGTTCACTTGTTTTACAAACATTATCAACCTCCTTCCATAACACCTTATTCTCTCTAAAGTTTAATGATATTCACTCACCCCAATCTCATTTGCCCTCTTTCTCAACCCCTGCATCTTCCTCTTAACCCCCTGTTGCTTTCTCTGATACACTCCTTAATGACTTGCATTCCTTCCCTGTTAGTGCTGCCTCTTTTCTCTTTCACTCACTACTTTACTTCTTCATCCCACCACTCATTACCCTTTCTAATCTGTCCACTTCCCACCTATCACATGCTACATGCATCTCTCGCACATGTCAGCACTTCTTCCTTAAATACCTCAAATTCCTCATCCACTCCCCTTGCTTCATTCATTCTAAGTGTCTGCCATTCTTCACCCAAATATCTTTTCCAAGCTCATTTACTTTCACCACTATCTTCTCATTGATAATGTTTCCTCTTTTCCTCAAACCTACAAATCTTCACCCTTGTCTCATAAGACAGTGATTAGACATCCTACCAGCTGCCTCTTTTAGCATATTTGCATCTAAAAGTCTCCCCTTTACATGCCTATCCATTAACATGCAATCCAATAATACCCAAGGAACATCTTCCCGACTCATATACATATACTTCTGTATGTCACTCTTTTTAAACCAGGTATTCCTAATCATCAGTCCTTTTTCAGACATAACTCCAAAAGCTTTTACCCATAATACTAAATACCCAATGCCTAACCAATTATACCCTTCAGTGCCACATCACTCACCTTTGAATTCAAATCATCCATCATTTATACCCTGTCTCTTGCATAAAAAATGTTGACATACTCTACTGCTCCTAAAATACTTGCTTCTAATGTTCTTCTCATGGTCAGGTGCATAAGCACTATTAATCTTGCCATCAACTTTCATTTTCACTCACATCAGTCTGGAATTTACTTCATTATACTCTTTTACACCTTTCTTAATTCCTGCTTCAGGAGAAGTGCTAATCCTTCCTTAGCTCTTGTCCTTTCACCAACCCGACTTTATTCCTAAAACATTTCCAATTATATTTACCCTTAAGCTTTGCTTCATTCAGATCCAGAACATTCATGTGTCTTTCCTTAAACATACTTCCTATCTCTCCTCTCTTCTCAGCCTTGGAAGAGGATGAGCAATACCTGCTTGGCTCCTGTTCTATTCTTTAGAATTTGAAATACAAGAAGAGGAAGGTTTCCAGCCCCCACTCCCACACACGTAGAGAATATGGAGGTACAATTCTTTCTCCCCTTCACCATAAACCACAAATCTACCAAGGGGGAAAGGAATAGAAAAATATATAAAGAATAAAATTTACCAAGATGTATGTATGTTTTGAAAGATGGAATGACAACTCTGAACCCCCTCCCTGAACTGGAAACATTATAAACTGTACACTAATGTACACTGTTGATTACTGATGCCATACTCTGACAGTGCACCTACATATTCCTGGCCTGCTCATCATCATCTCAGTCTGTTTCTTTTATCATCTTGCTGTTATCAAATATCATTTTAATGGTATAGGAAACTAATCCAAGCAACTGACTGGGGAAAGCATGGAACCTTGTTCATCTGGTACTGGTGGGGAAACAAAGAGCCTCGTTCCTCAGGTACTAGTAGGGAAGACATGGCACCTTGTTCCTCAGGTACTTGTGGGTTAGGCAAAGAGCTCTGTTCCTCAGATACTAGTAGGAGAGGCAAAGAGCCTTGTTCCACAGATACTGGTATGAGAAGTGAGGAGCACTGTGTCTCAGGAACTGGTTGGGAAGGTGAAGAGCACTGTTACTCTAGTACTGGCAAGGGAGACAGAGATCCTTGTAGCTCAGACACTGGTGGGAGAAGTGAAGAGCACTGTTCCTCAGATACTATCTAGGGAGGTGAGGAGCCTTATTCTTCAGGTAAAGGTGGAGGAAGGAAGAAGCCTTGTTCCTCAGGCACTAGTTTTGGATTGGATTATAAACTTTAGGCTCATAAGCCAAGCACTGGAGCATCTAAGGCTATTCAGCACTCTTAACACAGTTTAGAATATTCTATCTTAAAAGTTCATTTTAACTCAAACAAATGACCAATTCCAGTTTTGATAGATCAAGAAGGGAAGAACGAAAAGTATAGGAGGGAAAATAACCTACATGTGTCTGTCTGAGAGCTCAAGCTTGACCTTTGCAGCATGGTTAAACCTTCCAGGGAAAAGAAAATCCTTGCCGACATAACTCAAGCCATCACTGTTCCACACAAACTCCACCACCGCGATAAGATCCATGTAGAT